>JXTB01000768.1:66909-130193 GCA_002914805.1 Parasponia andersonii | reverse complement strand
AATTTTGTCCAATAAATCCAATTAATTAGATAAAATACTTCCTGCATTAATTTCATTAATTATTCCAACAAGGAAAACAAACAATAATCCTGAATTTCTCTCTTTTAAAGGTGTGCACAAGTATTTTCATAAGGGCAAATATTTTCGTAAGGGGGAAAAAAATGCTACAGTGGCTAGCATAAATCCATGAATATTATCTGGTTAATATTCCAACCAAAATCATTCCTGGAAAGATATTAAGGCAACCTTAGCTAGAGAATAGGCAACAACGTTTCATGCAACTTAGAAGATTTAGATTATACGACTTCTTCAAATACAGTAAAAATAAAAATTATACTTTGGATAATATTTGCAACCTATACTTTGGCCTACGGTCTACGGGTCGGAGGCTATGATCCCGATCGAGATTGGCCTCCCGACCCTTCGCTCCGAAGTGGTAAAGGATACCCTACTGAACGAGCAACAGTTAAGTCACAACACAGACCTCCTGAAAGGAACAAGAAACATGGCCCTGATCCACCTGGCCTCATACACCAGCAGGCCAGGTCCTACTACACAAAGAAGGTTAGTGCTCATCTATTTAACGCCGGGGATTGGGTCTTGAAGGTTAGAATAGGGAATTTTTTGAAGCTAGACTCCAATTGGGTTGGACCCTATGAGGTGATCAAAGGACTTGACAATGGCGCGTATGTCATGAAAGAACTAAAGACCGGGAAAGCCTACCGAACACATGGAACGCTCAGCACTTGAAAAAGTATCACGTGTGAGATTCTTGTAAATGTTGTAAGACCCGTGTAAGTGCTTATTTTATTAAAATGCTTAATTCCAAAACAGGTCAAGTTTTCTGCCACACGGATTTATCCTTTGGATTGCTATGAAAAAAGGGTCTACTCACAGTGGCAGACCCCACGCACTATTCATGCAATCAAGAATCGTACTGCGGGGATCACGTCGCTTGCCGATGACCCAAGAAAATGTATGAAGAGGAAAGAGCTGCGCAACTAAAAACTTGCCAGCAGACCTCAAAAACAATCTACTGCGGGGATTATGTCACTTGCCGACGACCCAAGAAAATGTACGAAGAGGAAAGAGCTACGCAACCAAAAACTTGCTAGCAGAGCTCAAAAATGATCGTACTATGGGAATCACATCGTGCACTAAAATGCTAAACAATGGCCCGAGAAAACGTACGAAGAGGGAAAAGCTGCGCAACCAAAAACTTGCCAGCAGACCTCGAAAACGATCGTACTATGGGAATCACATCATGCAATAAAAGGATTACCGATGGCCTGAGAAAACGTACGAAGAAGAAAGAGTCGCGCGGTGAAAGCTTGCAACCTGCCCTCAAAGGAAAGCAGGGATAGGGTCTACCCGTTGGAAGTAGACCCTCCCTAAGGAACGCCTTAGCTATACAGGCTAAATGAAAGCAGGGACAGGGTCTACCCGTTGGAAGTAGACCCTCCCCAGAGAACGTTTTAGTCATATACGAGATAAAAGAAAGCGAGGTCAGTGTCTACCTATTGGAAGCAGACCCTACCAAGAGAGCGGTTTAATTACGTGTGAACTGAGAATGAACGGATTTAGAGCCTACCCATTGGAAGTAGTCCAATACAAGACTAGGCATAAAGACAGAAGTTAGAATCAAACTCTGTTTATTATTTTCTAAAAGTACAAAGTGCATGGTCAACAGTGACGTACATCCGGAAGCTCTACTTATAAGAGGCAGGTCTTGGACGGACTCGCAGGGACACATCAGAGTGGTAGCACCCTATTCGCTCCCGATGAGAGCCGACTCCAGGCCTTCTCCTCTACAGCAATGGGTCCAAATAGTGGTCGACCAACCCCTGGAGCTGGTTCCTGGCGTGTTTCCATTTATGGTCAGAGAAGTCCAGCCACACGCGTGGGTCGAATTCTGCCAATACAAGTCATAACAGAGGTTATACATCCTCAGAACCGGATAGGCCGAAACTCACATCCTGGACTCCAAAGTTAATCTCGTCGACCAAAGTACGAGGAGAATTCACTAAGAACTCAAAACTATATACAACCAACTCAAACCCAAACGCCGGCTGCGCTGCCGATAAGGGAATGACATCATATACGATATCTGACCCTAACACTAAACGCGGTCAATGAAAAGAGTAGGAGAATGGAATAAACTTGGAAAAACAACATGTTTTCTATTATTTAAACAAATGGTTACAACGAGCGTCTACTTTACAAATATACAGAGCAAGAGGCCTTAATTACCTCCGGCCAGGGGAGCGCGGCCGGTTTCGGCACTTGGTCCAGCTCCGACGGAGGGCGCCGTGCCAGGGTCGGAGTCATCACTAGACAAAACAACTACGCCAGACCCATCACTTATTGAGGCCCCAAGATCAGGCTGACCGCAAGGAACCTCTGAGGTTTGCTCTAGCGGACCGGAAGTGAGGACGATCTCCTTAGCAACAGAGGCGGATGCAGAGGGCCCGTCTTTTTCTTCGTTGAGCATCTTCAACACATCAGCAGGGTACACGATGTTGATCTCATCCCCTAGCTGCTGTATGTAATACTTGATGGAATAATGGTTCCTCTCGACACCTTTCTGCTCATCGAACTGGTCTGGCATTACCACCTCCGCGTGGCCTTCGAACTCCCTGTTTTCCCAGCTAGACCTATAGCTCTCTACAGAAAAGATATCCACCTGCCTCTAGTACCTCGTCTTCAGCTTCTCCACATCTGCCAGTCTATCCCTCAGCACTGCCAACCTTAGCTTCGCTTGTCGTTGCGACAAGTCAACCAAAAGAGTGTTAATGTCGGCGAAATCTTCGCCGTGCTTGCGAGACATCTCTGCATGAGCCCCCATCAATTTTTTGTGATCCAAGCAAAGATGTCGGTTTATCTAATTGGACCGGTCGAGTCTGTGCTGAAGGGAATGGGCCTCCAGTTTGGCTTTCGCCTCGGCCTTCCACGCCTCTTTGGCATCATTGACGGCCCTGTCGCGAGCAATGAAGGCCAGCCCTATCTCCACCCCTGCGTTCTGCAGGTCCTGCTCTTTGACCCTGAGTTCGTCTTGGGCCAGCCTGGCGGCCTCAGATTGAGCGAGCCTTTCGGCCTTCACCTCGGCCAACTTTGCAACCAGCTCCTTGCGCCTGGCCCTCTCAGCACTCAGAGCATGAGCCACCGCGCTGCCGACCCTAGTCTCGTCCAAGCTCCGATACAAGTCGAAGTTAGCCCTCAACTTGGCAAGGGTGGCCTCGCTCTGCTCGGCCAGCGCAGAACAGGAGTTCAACTCCCCGGTCAGCTCCCTGAGGCGAGAAGAATAAAAGGACTAGACGGTGGCTAGCTGCAAGATACAAGAAAGAGAAGTCAGTGTTCAGCAGGGATGTCAAAAAATGGAGGTGGCGGCTAGACGAGCCAAACCTGTGCAATGTTATGGCCGGCGACGAACTCAACATTCTCCAAGGAAAGTACCTCTAGCTCGGGCTCTGCAGCTGGACCCTTTCTTTGGGCGTTGTTTGCGTTTGAGGAACGCGACTCTACCCCGCCGACTGCGAGGACACCCTTTCCTCCCGAAGCAGCGGCGGTGGGGATGGTAGAAAGCTGAGCATCGCCGAGCACGCCTTTGGCAACTGCTGGGGTCAGCGCATCCTCAGCAGAGCACGCCACGGCGACTGCTGCTGCATCGGCAGTTCCAGTTGCCACCCTTGTTGGAGCCCCGCCTAATTATGAGTTTTCGGTCTTGTCTTGACCATTTCCCACTGACGGGCCACCGTGCGCGGACCTTCTCCTCCTCATGAGGGTCAGAGTGGCCCCATCGTCATCACTGTCGGAAGAGGGGGCAATTCTGTCCCTCTTCCCTACCAGGCCCTCCTTCTCTTTGGATGAGTCGGCCTCATGACGCCGTTTTATTGGGACCAAGGGAGGGGAAGACAGCCGAGATTTCAACCTCGGAGCCCCCTCACTAAGATCAGCAATCTCCCCATGAGGATAAGCAGCACTGGACCCTGTGCTCGTCTTAGAGCCGGAGTTGGAGGAAGAAAAGGTCGGAGCGGCAGATTCCCCGGGCAAGCTCGAGGGCACCCCCTTGCCATAAATGACTTTTATGGCTATCGTCTCCCGAGTTGGAGGTCCGCTAGCACCGGAGGAGGGGACCGCAGGTGCCTCGTCCTCTGAAGACAACACAAGGCGCCGACCAGCGGATACTTTGGATCGAGCCTTGTGCGCAGCAGCACTTCCCTTGACTGGAGAGGGGTCTGCTGAAGGGCCAGCATCAGAACCTATAAAGAGCAAGCAACAAAGTTAGAACACAGCTATAACCCGATCGACGGAGCTCCAGAATGTAAAAATAAACTCACCCTTAACTCTCTTGGGGGCGGCGGTTTCCTCTCTACGGAGCCTGACGCACTCCTCGGCCATGAGCCTCACAGCCTCTTCGACCTCGTGGCTAGTCGGCACCACCAGGTCATAGAGACCCGCTAACTAGCTCGACGCCGTAACCTGGCGACCCACTATGGCGATGTGACTTTGCTCATCGCGTCGGAACCGGTTCAGAGCTGGGGCGTCGAGCTGGCTCTGCAGGTGCTTCATGATGACCAAGGTATCCAGCGGGAAGGGAAGGTATGAGATCATCCTAGGCATCATATTCATAACCTGGGGGTTCAGGGTGGCCTGGATGTGTCGGCAATCCCTAGGGGACCCGAAGATGATGATCCCTTCCAGCTCGTTGAGCCGCCCCGCTGACAATTGCGGCTCAAATCTGCTTTCTTCCGCAGAGGCTGCACAAGGAAAAACATCGTGAGCAATAATAGACGAGGTAAATACAGACCCAAAAATCATGACCTAGTACTTACTCTGCAGAAAAAATGAAGGAACTTGGAAGTACTCCCCATTCACCCAAGAAGAGCACCACGCCCTTCCGACAGTGTACAGCCTAGAGTGGAAGTCCTATTGCTTGTCCGACCTCGGCAAGCCCCAGAAAATATGGCATCCCGGGAGCGGTTGAAGGTAGAAAGTGGAGTAGGAGCTCTTTTTGGGGATGAGGGTGAGCTTATAGGCATAAAAGACCACCTCCAGGTCTATATGTATGTTATAGAGGACTGACAGGGCGGAAAACCCCATCAAGATCATGATTCCGTTAGCATTGAGCTGCATCAAATGAATCCCCATGAGGCTAAAGAACTGGTGGACTAAAGGAGGGAGAGGAAACCGCAACCACTCCAGATGCTGCCTCCTCAGAATGATGGAACCTTCTGGAGCAGAGGGGTAAAGGTACTAGTCCGTTGGGCCATCGACCCTCTCTAAAGTGACTCTGCTGGGGAAGTAGAGTTGCCTCCTCAACGACCCTAATTCGGAATCCGCGACGGGACAGAGTTTCTGATTTAGTTCCAGGGCCATCGTGTTAGATGTGATTGAAGAAGACGAAAGGTTCTAGGAAAAAGAAGATGCGGAAACCCTAAGATTTGAGAAAGCTGAAATACTTTGAAATTTTGGTAAAGTAAGAAATGAGCATAAATGCGGCTTTTATAGAGGGGGAGCCGAAGAGTTTTTTCTTGGAGAAGGGCAGAGCAAGGAAGACCGAAGCGTCAGAATTTTAAAATTTGAAAAAATTGTGACATGGGATGGCGTGCATCCACGTCAGCAATTGGAGAGCCACGTGAATCCCTCAAATTGGAGGAACGGAGAAACGATTTCCCCACTTGATGGATACGAATTCATCAACTAGGGAAATAGGGGCAGTTGTGGGACCCATTCCTAAATCATACACCACGTGGAAGATTAAGTAGTAGAACAGGTCATAAACAGGGCACATCGTCCGATACGTGTCCAGAGTGATTAATTAAAGGCCACGCGAGTCGCACATGGTATCACATAGGCCCATGGGCTGTTCGAGGCTAGGGCCGAGCCCATCCCAGACCCTGGATAGACTCGGTCCAGTCCGATTCTTACTTCGACAGGTGGGGGTTGGGAGCCCCAAGGGTCTTCCACCAGAGTACAATGGGAAGTAACTCACAGCTCCAAACCCAGACAGAGCATTTAATGCGATCTTGAGTAGGTGTGCGCATGGGACAAAACCGTCCTGACAGAACAGCGGTTTGTCCAAATCTTGCCCCTGACAGACTCGAGCCATAGGAGACAGCGGAAACTAGGCTACGACGATGCAGGGAGAATCACGGTAATCTCGGCTTGTGATCTCTTGAGTAAGTCCTAATGAAGAAAAAGGTACTCGGTCCTGGGATTGAGAACCATGAGATTCACAATTTCAGGACTATATATATATGAGCCATGCATCCCAAAAGAGAGGCATGTATGCATACAAAAAGAGATATTTAAAAAAGATATACTCATACAAAGAAAAACTAAATCTTTGCTACCCTGAATTAAAGATAAACAACTGACTTAAGCATCGGAGAGTCTTTGCAGGTGGCCTCCCCTGCCTCTCCGATCTTGCCTAAAGTTAAAAGCTCTTCGAGATAGCAAGGACATGTGAACAGTTGGAGGATATAACGTCAGCAGTTTAGGGACACGTGGACAGCTGGTGAAAACCGATCCAACAATTTGCAAACCAAAGAAAGCCCTCAAAAAATCATGGTTTGTTGCTAAGATATTGATGGCTCGAAATACTTGCATATCACTCAGGCCTTCTGGTTTCTTCAACTCGTTGCCAAGTTTAGATTGCAGATCAGCCACCTCTCTATTATTTTTCAAAGCATGAACCAAACCATCAATCTTTAGTCCCATGCGATCGATCTTTGCTCCCATGCCATGAATGTTGAGTTCCATTGCTACTATAGACGCTGACATGCTCTGAACACGAAATTTTATTATACATTTATATATACATATATAAAAGTTGCCAGTTCTGTAATTTTTTTTACCTATGCATAAGTATTTTTTTTAGTCATTGGATCATTATCTAACGGTGATCCAACGGCTATAATAATGTACATGAAAAGACATACATCATTAATATTATTTCTCTTTTATATTTTTTATTATAAAAAAATATTTATGATAAATTTTAATTGGCCAAAATAATACTATATGGGGATAAAAAAAATACCTATTAGATTGGTGCCTATATGTATATATATTATAAAAATATGTGTATTGTAACGTTCCCCGATTCCACACACGTACGTAATAGGTATTCGTATAATTATTTAGTGAGATCAGGAAATGCTACTCGAATTAGAACTGATAAAATCGGGGAAAATTAAAACTTTTTAAACTTTCTGGGAGAAAAAGGAAATTCCACTCATAATTATATATACTTCGATGCATACATATATACACCCTGGTAAAGTGGGCCTCTTATAAAATATACATAATATACATACACTCAAAACAGGTTCAAAATCTTCTGTCAGAAAACCACAGCATCAAAATGCTTATATACACAAGCCGCGGTCAGAAAGTAGGCACTCCTCCTCCAATTTCAAACATGAACAGCACCCTCTGCGATGTAAGAATATAGGTGAGTATAAAACCCAGTAAGTAACGTATGCAGATGCAGAGTGCACATGATAGAGAACAAATAATCATGTATTTGGGATCCCTGTATATATTGTATTGCCTGACAAGACCGTGAATTGCGTACTGAACCACTCAGAGAACGTATATCGTATTATGAGTAATATGGAGGTCTTGAGCCCCAGAGAATCCCCTCTGTATACAGCAGAGGTCTACCCTATACCGCCGTCAAAGTGTTCCCGTAGGAACCATAATATCCTCGAGAGGACCAGAGTGTTCCCGAAAGAACTATATCACATATTTGGGCGCTGGCCCACCACATCCTATTCACTAATACTCGTCAGGAAATATAAATACACCACGTGTTAATGTCTCATGTAAGACTAAATAACAGATATGTATATACACATATCCAAATAATTCATATTTACAGATTCCCGAGATACACAGAAACAATGAATTTCTTACATTGCAGGTATAACGTTACTTACCTCGATTTCGAGCTTTTGGGTATTTTCTGGTAAAATGCTCTTTGCCCAAGGTACAGTCAATATATTCCTATTATNAATTAACATCACTTATCACAGTAACCAAATTTTGAGATAAAAATCTATCCACGGCAAAATAAAGATATGGGTGTTATAGTTTTCAAATGCTCACACATTTACAGAATCAGAAAGAAAAGTACTCACTGATGTAGAACTGAATTACTTGAGGTGTTAATAAATGCTTCTTTGTACATATACAATTTGCAAGTATTGACAAAATATTAGCTAGAAAAGAGATAAGACATAATTGAGCATAATATCCAATGAGCACCGAATTGTATAAGCTACATATTAAAAAAAATATTGTTCGGAATACAATTTGAACCTTTTTTTTTTTTTTTTAGTTATCTTAAATAAGACTTAACTATGGCAGCCCACTAATTTTAAAAAGATATATTTAAATATAGTTAATATTAAAGATACAAATAGACACTTATAAGTACAGATAATTTTTCCTAAACGTTGAAATTCTAACACCTTATATATGTATATAAGAATAGTCTAAATAAGGAAAGTTTAATAAAAAGAAAAATAGTTGCCGAGAGAAAATATGATGTTGATTAATCCATTCACCTAATAACATGTATTATATAGAACTCCAATTCTTTTATGATATAAATAACTTCAACATAGACATCAATTAAAAGTGAACTCATTAATTTACATAAAACCTTTCATCTAACTAACTATAAAACATAAATGTATATATAAATGGAAAGTTCTAACCTTGAAGTCAAATTGTGACCACAGACGATTTGAAACTTCACCAATATCTACTTGAGTGCTTTACATTAACAAGTTTGTAAATTAACTATAATTTGAGGAGAGCACTTACGAGCTAAGAAAGGTGGAGAATGCAAGGATACTCATATATTCTTAAACGGTGGTGGGATGAGATATTACTAATTGTAAAACTAAGAAAAGAAATACAACACTTACTTGATTCTCGAAGCTGCCGACTTAAAATTGTCGGCACTTCATCCTTTTTTTTTAATAATAATAATAATAATAATAATAATAAATATAATAATACTAATAGTTATGAAGACCACAAATTATATTTCTTTCAAATATTAACCAAAGACTTAAAATTATATATCATATTAAAATGAATAAACTTAAATTATGATTTTCTAATTAACTAAAATACTTAATAATATGCTAAAATATGTCAAACTTTACCAAAAAGCCTGCATCGAGCATTTCACTACAAAATTATCTTAAAACATAATAAAGGTTAATAATCATAATAATTTAAATTCAAAACTTAAAATAGCAAGTAGACATGATAATAATAATAATAAAAAAAAAATGCTATGTAATCCTATTATTATTGGCTCTTACTTATGTGAAGAATTGGGTGTCATCTTAGAATTAAGGATATCACATGTACGATAAATTTTAATTGCCCAAAATAATACCTATGTATGAGTAAAAAAAAGAAGGCACCAATCCAATAGGTATTTTTTATTTTATCTATACATAAGTATCAATTTGGCTAATACAAATTTATCATGTACATTTATTTATAATAAAAAGTAAGGAAAAAAAATAGTATTAATGATTCACATCTTTTCATACATTTCATTATACCTGTTAGATCATTATTAGATAATGATCCAACGACTAAAAAAAATTTTTTACACAGCTGAAAAAAAAATACCTATTAGATTAGTGTCCATATATATATATATATATATATATATATATATATATATATAAAAGATAATACAAAATACCTCACCTCATATCCATTTTTTTAATATCGTTTGATGTGATTTATGATTTATCACGTACAATTAATGAATGTGGTTCAACTTATTCATAGTAAGTTTTAGGTCACTAATTAAATATTGATAATTTGTCTGCTATATCATTTCAAAAAATAGTAAATAGCATAGGACCCCTAATATTACCCTTATATATGTTTGGGTCAAACTCCAATGTTTTCAGTCTCGCCCTATTTTACACACACATATTATATTTATATGTAAGTTTTTCTCCCAACCGATGACCATTAAAAGAAATTTTAAAGATTAAACATTGACAGTGTAAATTAAGTAAACTGATTATATATACATGCAAATCCGGATCATCAATTGAGAGAATGCATCATACAATTCAAGCACAAAAAAAGAATAACTAGCATAGAACCTAGTGGGATTGTGGGTGCTCGTGTTCCTTAATCATGAGGTTTTGGGTTCAAGTGATGATGTCATTCCAATGTTTTAAGACATTCGTGTCCCTCGATCGAGAGATCTCAAATTCAAGTCGTCCCACTGTGTCCATTTAAACAATATAATTTTTGAGAGGGAAAAAATTCTAGCATATTGTTAGTAGGTTCCTGCGAGAAAGATATGTACAGATGATCCCTGAATGATATAATATGGAAACCCTATAACTAAACTGTCTTTCTAGTCACTTCTCCTCCTAGCTCAAAAAAAAAATAATAATAATAATAAAGTAAAATCAAAAAATGAAAAAAGTATAGAAATATATCAACAAAGTTCAGAAACTATTGTTGCCCAATGTTAATAATTAACTAATTCATTAGCATCCGGAGTTTTTTTACGTTTTCTGCACATCAATTTCCAGAGCAAAAGTAAATTGACCAATAGGCGATAGCTAACTGATTGATCTCAAGGTAAAGAGTAAATAACAACATATAAGCCAAAAATACCAGCCAAAGTAAAAAGAGAAAACTAGAACCCAAACAACAATTAACAGTATTCGCAATCACGTAAAAACCCACTTAACAAATCCATAATATACAAGATTGAACTTAAATTAAATAAATAAATTTGTTCCAATAATAAATATGCTTATTTTCTTATATACTTTTTTTAGTTTGTCAAATTCACTTGAACGTAAGAATCTGAGAATGTGAAGGTAGTTACTCTCCAAATTCAGTATTTTTCTTAAGGTCTCGATCTCCAAACTCAAACAGAACAAATCATATTAATAATAAAAAAGGATGGGTCTCTTACAGAGTTTTTTTTTTAATTTAAATTTTATTGTTATTATAAATTATCAACACTATCAGTCAAATTAATTTTTCCCATTCTGTTAGTTCATTACTAAATTTCCAAATGTAAGTTGTGCATGAAAGCAAGCAACTACTAGGACAATATTAAAAATAAACTAACATCTACTTATTGAAATTAACGAAAGCAAAAAAGTTACAGAAAATATCAAATACAAAAAATATAAGAGAACACAAAATAATACTAGGACAAAAATAAATATAAACTACCGACTATATTAAATATACACTATCAACTAGTTATTGAAATGTTATTAAAATTAACAAAAGTAAAAAATACGCAGAAAATATCAAATACAAAAGCAAAAAATACTAGCTATTGAAATGCTATTAAAATTAATGAAGGCAGAAAATACGTAGAATATCAAATACAAAAGCAGAAGATACAATAGAATACGGAATTTAGTAAGTTTTGACAAATGTACCTATGGCCTTAGGAATTACAATATAGAGGTCTTTAGAAATCCTTACCAATAAAGAACTAATTTTTGGGATGATTAAAACCAGTTATAGTAAGTTTTATTTATAGCCAACTATAGACTCAAAATAATCATACACAATTGTTATGGGACAAAGTATAATACAATATAAAATCTAACTAGCCAAAATTCCAATAATCTCTATCTTGGTGGGTTAGTTGGTCCCATCCAAATTTTCACATTTTCCGTATCTTCTATCTATTATAGCAATGCCACTTTATATGTCTAAAGGCGACATCAGACTTACAGGATGTTCATCAAGTCCAAACAATGATTGAACTTAATCATGTCACTACATTGGTCATCATATCTGTTGGATTTTCAGCAATTCCAATCTTATGAAACAATATTTTTCCTTTATTAATAATCTCCTGTACAAAGTGACGTCAGATGTCAATATACTTTGTACATACATGGGTAATGAATTCTTCGCGAAATGAATGACATTCTGACTATCAGAATAAATACAAACATACTCTTGAACAACTCCTAACTTCTCTAGTAATCTTTATAACTAAATAGCTTTCATCACAATCTCTATAACTACCATGTTCTCTGCCTTTATAATAAACAAAGTAACTGTAGACTGCAAAGTAAACTTTCAATTGATTGGTGTTCTTGCAAATGTAAATATATATCTAGTAGTTAATTGGCATTTATCAAAATCACCAGCGTAATCAGAAATAATATAACTAATTACACACTAATTAAGTCAATCTTCCCACACAAAAATCAAACCAATATTTACATTCTTTAATAAATACCGTAGAATCCATTTTATAGCTTGCCAATATTCTTTTCTCGGATCACGCATATACCTGCTCATAAATCCAACTACATGTGAAATGTCGGGACTTGTATACACTATCACGTACATCAAACTACCAACCATAATTGAATGTGGTACTTGTGATATATACTCTCACTCTGCACTTATAATTAGAAACAAAGATGTACTAAGCTTGAAATGAGGAGTAAGTGGCATACTAATAGGTTTCGATTATTCAACCATATCAAAATGATGTAATACCTTCTTCGTACATTACTTCTAAGTCAAATTAACCTTGCCTCTCCCTCCATCTATGCTAATTTTCATACCAAGAATCTTCTTGATTCACTGAGATCTTTCATCTTAAACTCTTTATTCATCTGAGTCTTTAATTTCTTAAATTCTTCTTTGTCCTTTGAAGCTATTAGCATATCATTAAATGTACAAGAGTAGATAAATGAAAGATCTACCTTATAGTCTGCGAAAATACACACAACTATCAAACTTGCTTCTTGTGTACTTTTGACTTATCTTGAACTGATCAAATTGCTTGTACCATTGCCTCAGTGATTGTTTCAATCCATAAAGTGATCTTTTTAGTTTACAAACCTAATTATCCTTTCTAGCAACTTGAATCCTTCTAGCTGAGACATACAGATTTCTTTTTCCAAATCACTATGTAGAAATATAATTTTTATATCCAATTAAACTAATTCGAGATCCAATTGTGCTACCAACACTAATAATATTCTAATGGAGGAATCTTTAGTTACTAGGGAAATTGCCTAATTATAATCATCTTTCTAATTGAGTATAACCTTTTGCCACCAATCTTACCTTGAAGCGTATACTATTCTTGTCAGAAAGTCTTTCTTTCTTTGTATATATCCATTTGTACTTAATTACCTTCTTATTCTTTAGTAATTGAGCTAGTTCCAAAGTTTCATTTTTCCAAAGTAATTACATTTCTTCCTCCATTACTTTCTTCTATTGTTCAATTTCTGAACTTTTGATTGCATCTTTATACACGTAAAAGGAATATTATCATCTATAATGGAAAGTGTATAGGCCACCATATCAACAAATCAAGTAAGTTTGCAAATTTCACGTCTTGACCTATTATGTACAATTGATTCTTATTGTTGTTGAGGCTCTTAAGTCGAAACCTCTCTTTTATCTTTAGTGTCCTACTTTGCCAATGAAGTATCGCTAATATTTTCAACAACTTTACCTTTGGAGAGAGAATAACTTCAGTCTGATCAATACATTTGTTTCGTGACTAGCTCCTTTGAAAAGTTAAAGACAAAAGTAAGGAGAAAGGTGTTAGATATCACTCTTGATCTCTAATCAAATTTTATAGGATCCTTTTGGTGTTTGTAATTGAAGCTAGGATCTCACTGTTGTTTCATAGACACCACTCCTCTGCAATTTAAAGCTTGCATTCGTGAATAAAAAGGAAAATTCTTTTGTCAAGAAAATGTTCTTCGGATAACATTTCAATGGCCATGTCAATATATCACAACCAAGATCATAAGTTTCTAAAAAAAATTAAAATTAACAAAAAAAACCTTTTACTATTTATTATTATGCCGCAAACTCTTTTATAACAGTTTTGTTTTTTAAATGAAAAAGTCTAAAGAGCAAGCCCTTTCCTTCGATTAGTTTGCTTTCTTATGTAAGGTTGTGATAATTTTATCAGATATCAATAGCCAAGAACAAGCAGTTTGAGCATATAGAAGGTAAAGATAAGTTTTAAACGACTGGCAATTAATCCATGTAGAAATCTTGCAAATAACTTTACGAAGGCTAATGGGGTGATAATCATCTATCTTCCTCGGAATAGACGTGATCTTTGGGATCAACACATAAATATTTGTAGAACTGAGAGAGCCAACAGAACCTTCACCTTAAAAAAGATCTTGAGACAGATTCAAGAGCACCAACAATTAAGAGATGAGTATTACTGAGAACGCATAGCACTTTCCATTATAAATAGTAAAAACGGCAATAGGAAGCTCGAAGTCTAGCTATCATGAGTTCTTTTACTCTCGGTTGAACAACCTCTAAATCCCCATCACAGTAATCTTGAATCACCCCCAAGATATCCTCTGTTTTGTCACGCCAGATACCTCCCATATATTCAATGCCCGAAAGGAGTATATCATTTATTACTCGTTTAAATTATGTAAGTGGTAGTCATTTACTTGTTTAAAAATCCAATTATATTTTCACTCTTTCATTCTTCTATTTAGTTTTACCTTTTGATTTATTATTTTTATTATATATTATTTCTTGAAACGCTACCATGCTTTTATCGGTATTGTCTGGATACTTCATTTGCATTTTGAATTATAACGTGCTTGCAAGTGATTTTAGGATGTTTGGCCATCTTTACACACATGTAAATCAGGGTACAATTTACCAATGGTTTAACAGCTGATTGGCAACATACATTAAATGGTGTCCTTTTCAGTTTCACATATATATATATATATATAGAGGTTGCCAATCCACTATATATATATTTTGACAAAAGAACCTTTTTTAAAACACATATTTACAAAAAAGCTTATATTTTTAATTTTTTTATAAAGTAATTTTTTTTGATAATGTTGGACTATACTCAATCACATACTTAATTATGCTCGACACTATATCCGACAATGTAAAAAGACTATATTACAAAGAGTTTTAAAACTTAAGTTTTTTTTGTTTAAAATTCACTTTCAAAAAGTTCATTCTTCCAAATTTTTCCATATATATGTTTTTTTGTTTTTTTGAGTTCAGAATGACCACTCAATTTCAAGCATTCTACTCCACCAACATGCCAATGAATTTAATTTAAAATGAAAGAAGGTAAACATCAACGAAAAAAAACATATTCAGTAGTATTAATGCTATTAACCACTAAGATGGGACAACAAATTTACATAATGCCGTCGCGGTACCCATCTTGTGTATTGGGAATTAATTAGCAAAAGGGCTATTTTAAAACACATATTTGTAAAAAAAAAAAAGTTTATATTTTTAATTTATTTGCAAAGTAGTTTTTCTCTATAATACTCGACTATTATATATTCAACTATACTCAATATCATACTCAATAATATAAAAAAACTATTTTGCAAAGTGTTTGTAAACTTAGACCTTTGTTTAAAACTAATTTTCAAATGGTTTATTCCTCCAAATTTTTCATTCTTTTTTCTTTTCTTCTTAAATTAAGACAAGTCAATGTCTACCCTTAACTTTGTCATTTTCTATACATTCTCCTTTAGATGACATGAGAGGCTCATGTTTTAGATGTAGTTAAAAGAAAAAATATTGTAAAATGAACGTGTATTTCGTAATTTGTTTATGAAAACCCCTGCATTTTAATAAATATAGAAAAATCCCTTTAAATTTGACTTATGAATACAAAAGGTCTTGTAATTTGACTAATTTTAAAATTCGACTTCCTCGTATAATGAAAATTGAGAAAATTGATTGCAATTACAAAATTATCCTTAGTAAATGGTAGAATTAGATTTAAAATAAATTTAAAAATTATCTTACTAATTTCCAAAAAATATTTTAATTTTTCAAATAACCTTGTAAGTAATAATATAGTTTCTAAAAAATTATTTATATATCCAAATAAAGAGTAAAAATGTAATATAAACTTAAATCTACCATTTACTAAAGATAATTTTATCATTTTTTTATTTAATTTTGTCAATTTAGTTTATACGAAAAGGTCAAATTTAAAAAATAATCAAATTACAAGGCTTTTTTGTAAGAAAAAATCAAATTCTTGAGGATTTTCTCATATTCCAAAAACGCAAGTCATTTTATAAAAGAGATTTAAAATACAAGGTCATGTTGTCTTTGTAGTTAAGTTATACCAACTTTTTCTCTTAAAAAAAAGTTACATTAACTTTTACAATAAAAAGATAATATTCAAGGGGCCGGTTCTCACATATTTCCAAATAAGAGTTTTATCATTTGACAACATTTTCCTATTACTATCACTGAAAAACGCCTCAATTATAAATTACCACTTGAAATTATTCCAAAGAAATCTAATATATTGAACAATAATTTAAAATTATTGAGTGTTTGAAAATTTAAGTAAAACATTAATTTGCATTGATTTGGGATTCAATTATCAAATCAAATCTAGTAGTATAAATTACTTACCTTACTATTAAGACTAATTATGTCCAAAAAGGAAGAAAATAATAATCCCGAATTTCTTGCTCTCAAAGGCAATCACAATTATTTTCGAAAAGGACAAAGAATTTCCTAGCACTCATGCAATAGAAGGATTTTTTTTTTTTCAAGGGAGAATATAGAAATTTTAATATCATAAATTAGCTAATGAATAGTTCTAATTATTTAATATTACACACAAGCTGGAGTTTCATACAACTAACACGAACTCGAAACAAAAGTATAATATATTACATAGCTAGAGAATAATCCTCAAAATAGGTTCCAGCAAACATAGCTAGACGATGGGCAACACCATTTCTTCACTTCAAACATATGTAGTTTAACCCTCTTTTTCCAAAATATATAGGTTAAACTATATGATTCTTCAAACATAATAAATATGTAAACTACTTTAATCCATAGATAGAGAGATTCTGAACATATGACCTCTTCATATCTTTAGGCAGAGCAGAGAACACCCTCAATAAATCATAGTTTGTACCTAAGATGTTGATGGCTCGAAAGATTTCCCTATCAGTCAGGCCTCTTATTTGCTGCAACTCAAAGCCAAGCTTAGCTTGCAGTTCAGCCACCTCTCCATTATTTTTCGCAGCATTCACCAAACCATCAATCTTAAGTCCCAGTGCGGCTATAGAAGCTGACATGTTCTCAATCTCCTCCATAGCCCAAAGCTCTAGCCTAAACTGAACGTGATTTCTTAGTATATGTAATCAATCAAATAAGGTTATATACATGTTTTTTCTTCCAACCAGTTACTCTTATAAAAAAAATTAAAGACTGAACAATTTTATAGATATATATATATATTATATATATATATACACGAATCCAAATCAACAATCGAGAGGAATGCATAGGACACAGGAGAGTATTCTAATATATAAATATATATATATATATATATATATATATATCCCTCAATCAAAATGTCTTGGGTTCCGTGATCCCACCATAGCGACGGAATTCTATGTTCTTCTAATATTATGTCATAGACACGATGTACGAGAACGTGAATATATTGACTCTAACCGACTCAGATTTATCGCTTTCAAGATCTCATTTCAACGAATATCAGAATGACAAAGAAATAAAAAACAATCACTATAACACAAAAATTTAAGTAGAAAATTCTAAAATCAAGAGAAAAACTATCGCATTTAGAAAAGAATTTCACTATATGAAAAATTTCTATAATCATATAAATTTCTCTCTTTTCTACCTAATGACCCTAATACACTTAAACTCTCACAAATATTTCCTTCTCATACCTCTCATACCTTGATCAACTATCCTCTTACACGAGAAAATAAGAGAACTCTTACTTTCCTACTCTTTAAAAGGAAATACGAAGAGACTAAAAAAGAATTTCTCCAAAAGAGGAAAATACTTGAAATATTACATATTAGGATAATTAGTAACTAAGAAGATAGCCTCCTTATATAGGGTTCAAGCTTCTATTCCTCTCCATCTTCTACCGATGTGAGACTTTGGCTTCTTTTATATTTTTAATATTTAACCAAATTCCAACAATCTCCACCTTGGCTAAATAATAAAATTTTTTATAGCTTCTACTACAAACACTGCCTTCATCGATAGTCATACTCTAATATATGAGTACACACTTAGAATTAATGAATTCTAAGAATTTCAGCTCAGTTCATGTTGAAAAATTCTTGCTGAAAATTATGCTGCAGCTTCCACCATTTGACTTTTCCTAGAAACTCATCAGCCATCAATATCATCCATCACACATCCTATATCAATGCCAAACCAATACCCGTGTACAAACTTGTGAACTTTGGACCCGCCACTATATCACATCCTCTTCCATATCAACTTTGGAGATCTGCAACATGCTATAAGAATTAGTAACATCATCATATTTGGAGCTTTTAGCCGAATTTGCTCCACTTTTTTTACAATTTCTTTTAAATACCAAGATTGTCCTTACCTCTAGCAGATTACATTCTTTTCCAATTCATAAACGACATCGTTCAAGACACTTGGATGATCACTTCTAGCTAACGCTTCCAGATCTCCACTGTCTTCATCACTCATATTGAATTTTTCAAAATTTCTGCCTTTCAAACCTTTGTACAAACCAGATTGCATCATCTTATCCAATTTCTCTACATTAATCCTCACCGAAGTTGAAACTTGCATTATGATATCTCACTTTGTACTTCAAGCTTAAAAACTACTAAGAAAATTCCTCAAACAAAATTTTCTTAGACTACCACCAAGCTCTAGTGCACTAAAAAATCCTACCTACTCTGATACCACTTGTTGAGAATTTGACCGAGCCAAATTCACCGTTCTTAGTATCTTACTTCAACAAATATCAGAATAACAGAGAAATAAAAATTGAGAATATAAAATAATCACCATAACACAAGAATTTAAGTAAAAAACTCTCAAATCAGGGAAAAAAATACTACCCTCCCTCTTTTCTATCCAATGACTCCAATATAACTAGACGCTCATAAATATTTCCTTCTCGTATTTTTCTCCTCTTTTTCATAAATATTTTCTCTTCACACTTTTCTCCTCTTTTTCATAAATATATCCTCCTCCCACATTTCTCCTTTTTTTGAACCACCTTTCTTCTCTTGAATTTCCCCATAAGAAGAAAATACTTAAAACTTTACATATTGGAGTGATTAGTAGCCAAAGAGATAACCTTCTTGTATATGGCTCAAATCTTGGTTCCTTTCTATCTTCCTTTCTATCTTCTAACGACGTGAGACTTTAGTTTCTTTTATATTTTTAATATTTAGCAAAATTTCAAAAGACTATTTAAGTCTTACTTTTTCTTTACACCAATTTCGAGATCTAAGGTAAATTGACCAATAGACAGTAGCCAACAGATTGATCCCAAAGTAAAGTAACTACCAGCATATATAATAAACCAAAGTGAAGGGATTAAAATGCCAAAGAACAATTAGCAGTATTTGTTAAACACCTGAATTCTCATCTAAAAGAATCCACCAGGTACAAAAATTGTACATAAACAAAATAAATTGGCTTCAAATCATTATGCTTATAATATGATATTATATTATAAGCTTTGTTAAACTTTTTTAAACAAATCCACTTAAATTTGTTGATTCAATTCTCACGCACTCTCTCTCTCTCTCTCTCCGAGTAAGTTGTCATCTCAAATTATTTCAACATGTTTTATAGAATTACTAGCTGTTATTTTAAAGAAATCGGTTTTTAGAAGCAATATGAACTATTATTTTTTAGTATAAGTATCTACAGTGTCTGCTAGCTCCAATATGTCATCTCCTTTATTTTATTATAAAACGACTAAAACTTTACCGAATAGCTATGAGATCCCCACTCAAAAAAAAAAAAAACATTAAAAACTCAGAGATCAGCACAAAAATAGAGCTCAATCCAAGAAAACATATAAATATATATAAAGACACAGAACATACACAATCGAAAAATGTAAAATATAAGAAACTGGCAAACAAAATCCAGAAAAGAAAGGCAAAAAAAAAAAAAAAAAGTTTGCGAAAGTTATTTGGGGCATACTTACAGTTGAGAAATATTCAATTTTTTGGCCAAGGAAACAGATCAGACACCCAGAGGAAAACTTTCTTTGGAAGGAAACTCGGAAAGAAATTGAGAGATATATATAATTGAATTGTGGGCTACTTTAGGCACACTACTTTTCCCTACCACTTGGGAATAAAAAGAAGGGTCATGATCGAATCACAGTCTAATGAAATGGCATTTGATCACTCATATCATGCACTTATAAGCACCAAATAATAGCTTGGTAGAATGGTTCTTGCTTCTTTCACTGTCTTTATTTCTTTATTTTTAATGAAGTGTAAGTGACCTTAGCGGTTCCTGAACTTTTTAGAATGTGACAGTGTAGTTTTGAACTAAATAAATGACTTAATTACTCATTAAATTTATGTTTGAGTGACTATTTAGTCTAAATTATTAATAATATTGTGAAATTTTAGACAAAATTCTCATGTAAATATCCGTACTTAGATGGAAAATCTAAAACTAAAAACAAAAATTGAAAAGAAAAAAATATACATCTTAATGTTTTAGCTATCTTATCACTTTCATTTTCTTCTACTGCCTCTAATTATCTCTTAAAAATGGGATTTGGGCTTCTTCTTCTTCTTCTTCTTTTTTTTTTTTTAAATTTTCAAACCAAAGAACTCTGAAGTTATGGATTTTGATTTTTAATTAATGTTATTCTGTCCAAAATTCAACAATATTTAGTAATTTAGACTGAATTGTCATTTAAACTTAAATTCAGGGACTAATTGGGCTATTTTGTTTAATTCGGTGATCAAGCTTGTCACATTTTGAAAAGTTTAGAAACCACTAGTGGTAAAAACCATTTAAAAAATATAGCTGACTCTTTTTGTCTCTACAATATATATGGTCCATGAACTTCATTTTGTAATATCACAAGCGATTCGTGAAATGTTTCAATTTATTATCCATAGTCCAGATTATGATGGACAAATCGAAACTTCAATATTTCTATCATCATTATATACTTTACTTTATATCACAAATATATGGAACTCCTTAAGATATCTAGTGTTATAGTCACCACCCAACCTCTGGACCAATGACTAATGACAGGATGGAGATTTCATAAGATACGAAATCCCGTTGATAAATCATAAATTCTTTAAAATATTTTGGAACATTATTGGTCACTTTGCATTCATATCGTATAAATAACATAAGAAAAGATATCTGTGACTACTGGATAAACATAGATAATCGAAGATATAGATTAAATAAAAGTAGTCATGCATCATGTATCCAGATTCCATATAAATGACATAGTTTAATACAGACCATGTCTAAGCATTTAAATAACTCTTACATAATCATATGTACAAATTCCTAAGACAAAGATAACTTACTAATATATTACAAAGATAAAATAGTCTAGTAAATAGCCTCAAAATCTCTAATCAGCCTCCTGGTCACAATCACACTTACCCTTCCTAAGGGAAGGAAAAAAAAAAAAAAAAGAGATGAGCTAATATCGAGTAAAGAAATGATCATTAAATTTTTAGTATTAAATTATACACTTATTTCTGGTAAGAGTCTACATGGTTAGTTCCTTACTCCAAATAGTTTATAGGAAATCAGTTTACAAATAGACTTAAAAAATCCATATTCTCCAACCAATATCAAACCTTAGTACAAATATAGTACTTTAGTACAAATAAAATACTACATATATAATACTACATGCCATCCAAGTCCATCACAAGTGCAATGACATTATCAAGTAAAGTATTTTGTAGTGCACGATTTCGGGCACCCGTGAGTTTTTGTCATCTAAGTGATAACTATGAATTATTCCAGATGATAAGATGATAATGTAATGCAAATATATGATATAAAGTGAATATGTACATTTAGCAATTAAATGAAAAATTAATCATGCAGATATTTTTATCCATTCAAATCAATTTCTAAATGGTATTTAAAAACATTCAGGTTTCCAAAAATTTCGGTATCATAATGGCTATATCCACAATTCCAGAACTATTCACCAAGATAGTTTCCAAAATCACAATTTTCAATTAAATCACATTTTGAGAATTTTCAATCAAAGGTCTTGGGAAGAGGTTTCATTTGATACCTAGATCATACTGATCGGTGCCAGGGTTTAACCGGAACAAGGCAAAATATATGCAAAAATGTCGTTTTTCTGATGAGGCTAGCTCTGACAAAATTTCGACAACTTCAAGTGGCAAATGAGGTACCTCTACATGCGTATCGAAACAAAGAATCAAAAGCCACTAGATTCAGTCGATCGGATGTCGGATGTGTAAATAATTGCCGAAAATGCCTCACGAAAGGTCTTCTTTTCCAACGACAATTCAAGGAACCTCCGGTGATATGGCCGTGCAACTTCACCGGTAGCTTCGTCTTGAAGAGTATTTTATGGGTCACCAGTTAGTTGGGGCTTCTGGTAAACGGTTTGTGGCAAGTGGAGGTTCGAAATGGCTGATCGTTTCTGAATAGAAAAAGAGGAGAGAATAAGAAAATGAGAGAAAAGAACGAGAGAGTGATCTAGTAGAACCTTACATACTCCTCCACAATTTTATGCCCAACTTTCACTTATTTGTAGTCGAGTCCTTAGTTGTTATCTTTTCTTCAATAAGTCTTTTGCATAAAACACTTTCACTTGAACCCAATTCTAGAATTTTCCATATTCTTCTTTTAAATTTTAAACTTTAAATTCCAAGCAGAGTAAAGAAAATTCCAGTACTTCCCTATATTTTATTATTATATAGGAAAATTATAACAAAAGTCTATTTTGTTATTCAAAATTTATACTTATATAACTAATATTATTTTTATTATTTTCTATCTAAATTTTATTATGACGATAAAGTTTTTTCATTAAATGTCATTTCAAAAAACTCATGCGCTTTCTGGGTATTATTTCATTTTTGAAAATGTAAAAAAGAATTATAAAAAATTAAAATAAATAAAAGAAAAAGAAGAAAGAAGTTAAAAAAAAAAAAAAAAAAAAAAAAAAAACTAATCGAGTTCTTGATCATTAATCCCGTTAATCCAAAATCCACCATTAATTCCATTATAGATATCCCAGTTCCTGATCAGAAAAATAGCTTGATTAAGATTTGTATTATTATATCTTGATATGGCTGGTACTTTCTAATCATTGTTCTCCTTCCAGAAACCTTCTCGGTTTTCTTTTTCTTTTTTTGGATCTCTTTCTTTCTCTCTCTTTTTTTCTGATCATAATAAATGAGTCTATGTAAGTAAATCTCTCTGAAACTTCATCCATATCCCTGTCAAGCTAAGCTTAGTTAATTTATTTTGTCTGGAGGAGAAAGAGCCCATGGGGGACGCCGGAGGGGGAGCAACGGTCAGCCCAAGGCTCGTCATTGCAATGACAAATCTGAAGATGTCATCCAAGTAAGACGCAAATTAAATACTCCATATTTGAACCTCCTCTCGGCTCGCCAATCACCATTTTTGCTAATTTGACTCTTCTTTTTTTTTTTTCCCCTCCAAATTTCATTGCTTTATGCTTTCTTTAGTTTAAATTTGATTATTATATGGTCATATTTGAATACTGGATAAGGGATTTGGGGCCTCAATTTGCGTTTAGGTTTATAAATGATCAATTCAATGTATATGAGCGAGTGTGGTTGTTTTGCTTTGTTAGAAATCTTTGCTGGTGATTAAGATTTAAAGGTGTTGACTTTAATTTGTTATGTCTGGAGGAGCTAATTGAAGTGAATTTCAACTGAAAAATCCTCTTATATATGGATTTAATATAGATATTATGGAATTAAGGATCCCTTTAAAACATACAAAAAAATAAATAATTGGGATAATTTTATGTTTGTGCTTGATAATTTTGTGAATTTCGGAGTAAGGGAGTGGAATTAGGGGCTGGAGAGAACCTCAGAGCGGAGCTGGGACTCGAGAAGGCAGATGGCATGCTCGAGCTTCTCGGCAGTGGTAGTGGTGGTGGTTGTGGGTCCCATGGTGGGCGGTGGAGGAGAGGCAAGTGATTTGAAGGTAAAGAGGCATTGGAAAGGAGAAGAGGAGGAGGTCGGAAACCTTGCAGTCGGAGAGTTTCTTTGTGAAGCTTTTTTTTTTTTTTTTTTTTTTTTTTTTNGAGATGAGATGACTCATCGTTGACTGTATGTATGCATGTATTTCGTGATCGTTTTATTATGTTCTTGTTTAAAATTGTCGTTTTCCTAAAATGTGGTTTTTTTTTTTTATTTATTAGTCGTTTCAATCATTGTGATCTTTAACGAGCGATGTCGTTTTCTTCTCCTTATTCCCCCCGTACATTTATTAATTACATCGTAATATTAGCCAAAATTAGCATTGAATTCTTTGGAAGTTAATTATCTTTCTAAAATTAACAAATTAATTTTAAGGCCCAAAAGCATTGGTTGGTGAATGTGTTTGTCTTGAAATCTTGAATTTGCATATTCCATCTTGTTATTCTTCCTGTTCAGCGAGATGAGACATCGTTAAATGCATGAATGCATTTCGTGATTACGAATGCATTTCTTGTTTCAGATCCATTCGTTTTATTACGTTCTCGTTTGAAAATTGTCGTTTCCCAAAAATGTCTTTTTTTTTTTTTTTTTTTTTGTCATCGATAGAGAGAAGAAAATAAGAGGTTTTAGAGTGGAGAATAAGAGGTTTTCTTTTTTACATTTTTACTTTTTATTAGCTTTTTTTTAACTTCTTCTTTTATTTTTTAATGATTTTTTTTTTTTTTTACGTTTTTCAAAATAACATAGTAGTTAAGAACACGTGTTCTCTGAAACGACACTTATTAGAAAAATTTGATAAATTTGATAGTTGGAATAAAATTTGGATAAAATATATTATGATAATAAAACAAAAAAAAAAATTAAGTATATAAGTGTAAATTTTGACTAAAAAAATAAATTTTCGTGATAATTTGCTCTTATTATATTTTTAATGAATTTTACAACTTACTCTTTTTAAACAAATTTTGTCCCGAAATTTTAGAATATAAACTTCAAGTAGAAAGATAAATAAGTATGGGTACTTCTCATACATTTCTTACCAAGTAGCTTTCTCTTCCTTGTGTGATGCTATCGTAAGACTTTGACAAATATGTTCTCCATGTTACAAAGCATTTTAAGCTCTTTCTAGTATTAAAATAGTTGTTCCTCGTAAATCATATTTTCTTGAGTGGAAACTTGAGTATACTAAATACCATGAGATGGATATGGGTTATGCATCTTTAATAGAGACATAAAAGACTTACAATCACGGTTAAGTTGTGTAGGTAAGTGTTGGTGTTATTTAAAAATAAATCTAAAAAACTCGATTTCACAAATGATTGCAAAAATATCATAGTTTTATAAAACGATGAATGCAACAAAATTATTCATTTAAAATTTTTATTTACAAAACAATAGCAAAAAATTTTATTTACAAAGCAATAGCAAATCGAGGTCTAATATAGATTAATTCGTGAGATTAGACCAGATTAATACCCAGATTCGCTCTAGAATCCTCTTATTTTCCTATTTATTCTAAAAAGTTCTTTGACTAATCTAGTGTATAATCACCTCCTTGATTCCTCTCTCTCTCTCTCCCTCCTGCCCTCCCTCCCTCTCATGTGACGACGCTCTTTTTGGAGAGTGTTTCACCTATAGTTTCACTAATGTGGCTACTAGAGAATTTTTCTTCTAAGTCTATAGACAAATAGCAGTTAACTTATTAGGCTTAACTGATCTCAAGATAATTATTGAACTTTAATTTGAGTTAAATAGGGAATTAGATAAATTTATATAGCTCAAGCTCGAAAAGACTAGATTGGACCTATTTTGTCCATTAAGTTTTTGAAAATCAAAAAACAAAATAAGAAAAAAGTACTTTTTTTTAAGGAATGAGAAAAAAAAACTTTTATTTTTATATTTAAAAAGAAAAAACCAAAACCGTTTCCATACAACATCCAAGTATTGTCAAGCGCTTATATGATTAATAGCAACAAAGAAAAGAAACAAATTTCTTCCTCTTGAAGGCATGTACAAATCTTTTCAGAAAGGGGAAAAAAATTGCCTACAACTCATTCTACGGAAGATTTTTTGAGGGAGAAGATTTAAATTTTTATTATAAGTTAGCCAAATCGGCCTATACATAACCAGAAATCTGGGTAATCTTCCAGCCAAAAACAAACATCGAAATAGGTTAAAGCAAACCTGGGTAGATAGTGATAACGTTTCCCTTATCTTAGAAGATTTAATCTATATATGGTTTCTTCAAACATATTAAATATGTAATTTACCTTATTCCATATGTACCTAGATCCCGAACATATGCTACCTTCATCTCTCGAGGCATAGCGGAGAAAACCCTCAACAAATCATAGTTTGTAGCTAAGATGTTGAGGGCTCGAAACACATCCCTATCACTTAGCTGGCCTCTTACTTTCTGCAACTCGAAGGCAAGTTTAGCTTGCAGTTCAACCACCTCTCCATTATCTTTCGCAGCATTAACCAAACCATCAATCTTATGTCCCATTGCTGCTATAGAAACTGATATGTTCTCAATCTCCTCCTCCATAACCCGAGCTCTAATCTAAACTGAACATGATATCGTATTATGTAATCAATCAAAAACAACAAGGTCTTATACATATGTTTTGCCTTCTAACCGGTGAGTCAGTGACTACTTAAAAAGACAAATAAATAAATAAATAAATACTTGAAAGACGACTACAATTATATCCATGTAAGCCCGGATCATCAGTCGAGAAAAATGCATATCAAACAATTCAGGCATAGAAAAACAATAACCACCAAGGAACAAGGTGTCCCTCAATCAAGAGATCTTAGGTTCAATCAGATTATATGTTATCCCTATATTGTGTCAAACATAGGATACACGAGACTTTCATATTATGTTATCCCTGTCTTTGGATTATTTGGAAAAGCCACGTTATTCCCCTATATGTATAACGCCTTTTCTATTCCCAAATAAAAAATGGAAACGGAGAATTGAAAAAGAATTTTACAAGTTATTTTTTTTTTTTGAGGGAAGAATTTTACAAATTTAGACTTTTCATAAATTAATATAGTTGAGAAACTAATATTGCCCAAGATCAAGCGTTAACTATTTCATTAGCATTCGAGTCTTTCGTTACATTTTTCTGTACACCGATTTCCAGGGCAAAGGTATTGACCAATGAACAGTAGACAGCTAATTACATATACCAGCCAAATTAAAAAGAGAAGAAAGCCCCAAATAACCATTCATAGTATTTATTAATCACCTAAAAATCCGTTTAAATAATCCATAAACTACAATGTTGAAATTCTTTTTTTTTTTTGGTAAATAAATAAATTGGTAAATTGTCTTCGCATCAATATGCTTATTAAATTATATGCTTTTAGTAGTTTATCAAATTCAGTGATCACTTTGTCATTAGAAAGAATGTGAGAATGTGAACCCAGTACACTAAAATCTGTTCGATAAATTAATAATTTCAATTAAATAATAAAATCTCCTGATCTTAATTTGGGCCAATGTACTAAAATAATATTCTCGTTAAATGCATGTGATATCAATTATTCTGTAATTCTTTTAGGTCAATGTACTAAAATAATATTCTCGTTAAATGCATGTGATATCAATTATTCCGTAATTCTTTTAGGGTCTGAGGTCCATCAAATATATAAATTAATATATAATTTTTTTGTAGTTCTTTTAGTTCCTCTAATTTTTTCTAGATAATTTTAATTTTCTTTATTCAATTTTTTCAAAATGCACATTAAGTTATTTGCTTATTATTCACTTAAATTGAAGTCAATCTCATCTTTACTTTTTACAATGCATACAACATATTCGGTATATAATTTAGAGTATTTATAATGATTTGGATTCTAGAAATAAAACTAATGACTATTTTGAGATATTATGTTCAATATACATAAAACATCTTAAAATACTATATCTTATAAGGTATATTAAATTTTAAAGCTATATTTATCATATGTATATTTACTTCTTTACTTTTTAATATACACTAAAAATTAGTTTTTAGAATTTTATTTATGTACAAACAAATATATTAACTTTTATGTATATACATATTAATTTTTAGGCTTTTTTGCTTGAATAGATTAACTTTAACTGTCTCTAATCTTTATTATTATAAGTCATACACGTATCTTAAGCGGAAAAAAAGTATAAGTATTAAACTCATACTGGTCTTTTAAATTAATAAATATTTATTTATCGATAAATAAATAATTTCTATAAAATAACATCTTTTCCTAGTCTCAATTGTTATTCATTTTTCAAATATTTGATTGGATAATTTAATTCGATTGGTTTGAGTTTTGAATAGACCTAGAGAATATAAAATAGAGAAAACTTGATTTTTTTATGATAACTTTTAAAAAAAAATCACGAATTTCGTGATTTTAATTAGAAAAATACCACTTTTTATTAATTGATAAAATACTTAAAATAACTAATCAGGTTACTTAAGGTATCTGCTCAAGTTATCTTCAGAAACTAGATTGGTTATCCTAAAATAGAGGAAACTTGATTTTTTATGGTAACTTTTCAAAAAAAAAAAAAATAAAAAATCACGAATTTTGAAATTTGGGATTTTAATTAGAAAAATATCACTTTTTATTAATTAATAAAATACTTAAAATAACCAATCAAATTACTTGAGATAAGTTATCTTCAGAAATTAGATTGATTACCCTAAGTAACCTAACTGATTATTTCAAGTACTATTGAAAAATACCAATTTTCATTAAAAAGTAATATTTTTTTTAAATCAACCTAGGATTTTTCATAAAATTCGCCCCATCCGGGGATTTCATGTTTTGATGCTTTGTGCCTAGAATTTTGAAAGAAACCCAGATAGAGGAAATTTGATTTTTATAGTAATTTTCAAAAAAAGTAAAAAAAAAATCCCAGATTTTAAATTATTATTATTTCTTAAAAAACTTCTAAAAGGTGATATATATTTTTTTAAATCAATCAAGAATTTTTCAAAAAATGCAATCCATCCTGAATTTTTCAATTTTTCAAAAGATCGGAAAGAAATCGTTGCTAGAAGTAATTAAAGCAAACTATAAATCACAGAAATTAACCAAAAAAAAAAAAAAAGGAGCTCAGCCCAATATAGATGTAAACATATACGCGGCTTTAAATATAGTCTAAAAAAGTAGGGAACTGATCCAGTTACATAATATTAATAACACACAACAGCAATATGTCAACAATAACTATGTACAAGATTACATTAAATTCTTTGTGAAGTTATGTTGTTGTGTTATTGTAGTCAAAGTTACATCTACATGCATACAATTATTATTATATGTTGAATGGGAAAGACAAACAGAGCAAAGCCAATCCAAGAATATTGTAAAATACAAGAACGTAAAGAAAATCCAGAGGACAAATTAAGCAAAACAGACGTTCGGGAGTTACTAAGCGTGTACTTACAATTAAGAAATGATCAGTTTCTTGGCCAAGGAAGCAGAGAAACCCTCAAGAAAAGTTTCTTTATTTGTGAGGAAAGAGACCAAAGAAAAGAAATGGAAAAATAAATGAATGAATGACAGCGTCTATTGTAAGCACACTACTTTTTCCCTATTCCCTAGTGCTTACAACTTTTCACTATTACTAGGAATATATTGACCACTAGCTAGGGAAATATGCTTACAACGACTTTCCCTATTACGAAGGAATATAAAAACCACTAGGGAAATATGCTTACAACTTTTTCCCTATTACTAGGGAATCACATTTCAACATTGATTCCTGCACCTATTTATTTGCACCGACGAAGAGCTAGCCGGAATTGTTAAAAAACAAAAAAAAAAAAAAAAAAAAAAAGAGAAAGAAATAGAAGTTAAATATGTAAATGTTCCTTGATATTTTTCTCTCTATTTTTGTTCCTCCTGAGTAAAGGATGTTCTAATAATCTCTGATATGATCCTAGTGCTTTGGCTGAGTAATAAAATTCTTTCCTTTGAAAAAAAAAATAAAAATCCTTATCAGTGGTCCAAATAATGGGCAAATCAGAACTGTACAAAATAGTCTCTCAAAATTATTTTGTATCACAAACTCAACGTGCCACTAGTAGCTAACTTATTATAACCCATTAAAAATGTCGACTAAAATGATAGAAAAATAAAAAATAAAATAAAATTACAAGACGACTTGCAGAATATGCCACTAAAACTCCAAAGATAAAATGGCAAAATCACTATTTTATATCCTCCTCAAAAAAAGAAAAAACAAAATCACTAATTTATATCAAAACATTTATGGTCACGCGGAGCTCCTATTGATGTGGCAAGAGACCAAAAATGGAAGAGACCGAGTCATACGAGTCTAACTATAAAGATAGAAGAATAGGTACTCAACTTTCGTACTATAAAATACCGTAAATATCAAAATATATCAAGAATCCAGAAATTTTTAATTTCGATTTCTTAGAATTACAGTAGAGGGGCTAATTTTCCGATATATATATTACAAACTCCGTAAGAACAAACAGTTTAAGGGCACTCGCTTGGCAAAAGACAAGAAATATAATGGTATATCATGTCATTTTCAATGATAATGACCACTCGGTTTCAACGCACATCAAAACTCATCCAAAAGTAGAAGATTTTGTCATAATCCATGCAGTAAACGACTTAGAATATAAGGTAACTTCTTCATTTCTTCAAACATAGTAAAAAAGAAAAACTTACTATGACTATATGAGGCCTACAATCCATACAGTAGAGGATTCTGAATACATGATCTCTTCATCTCTTGAGGCATAGCAAAGAATACCCTCAGCAAATCATGTTTCGTTGCTAAGATGTGTCAATACAATAAAATATACCAAATAAAGATTGCTGATATGGATTATGTCTCAATTGAGATAGTCCTCCTATATTTATAGTCGAGAAATAATCTCTGCATGGAAAAATAGAATGACATATCCTATTGTTGGAGCAATTATAATAAAATACAGCTAAACACTCTCTAGAAAATATACAATCAGAGACAACTATACAATAAACAATGAATGAATAAAATTACTAAGAATATACATAATAATGAAATTATAATATTTCACATTGATTTTTAGTGGAGTGTCCATAGAAGTCGAGTTCCCAAGTCCAGCTAAAGAAATTAAATCATTGGCATATTTATGTTGATTGACAAAAATACCTTTAGCTCATCGATGAACTTCAAGTCCTAGAAAGTATGTGAGATGCCCAAGATCCTTCATGTGAAAAGATGAATGTAAAGAAGCTCGTAATTAATTAATACCAGATTTGTCTGTCCCAATGATGATGATATCGTCAACGTAAACAAGGAGAATAGTGATACTAACAGTAGAATAATCACTACAATAAAAAAGATCTTTTCTTGAAATGTCTTTCACAGCGCCCACAGAAGTCTCTTGGTTGCAGGTGCCATAATAGGCCTTGGCTACTAAGGCCCTTATAAGGCGCCAAGGAAGGTATACCAAGGTGTCTCGCAGGTGCCGTGAAAGGCATCTTCCACGGCACCTTTTAAGCGTCTTAGTATCTAGATACTAGGACGCTTAAAAGGCACTGTGAAAGATGTCTTTTACGGTACTAAGGCACTGTGGAAGATGCGTTTCACGTAAGTGCCTTAGTAGTACTTTTTAAGCGCCTTGGTATCTAGATACCAAGGCGATTAAAAGGCGCCGTGGAAGATGCCTTTCATGGTGCCTATAAGACGTTTTGGTAGACATCGTACGAATGACCTTCATCGGTGCCTTATAAGCGTCGTGGTACATAGTTCCAGGGGGTATTTGTAATGTATTTGTCTATACTACCCCCTGAAATTTTATAAATGCAATCCAAATTCATTATATACACCAAATATTTAAAATAAAATGGAGTATAAATATATATTTATATACTAATATTAAATTAACATAATAACTTTATCATAATCATATATATATATAGTCTATATAAATTAAGTAGATATATACATTAGTTTTCAAAGCCAAACTAACATGATTATCAAAAACTATATATAGTTTAAATGAATAAAGATTAAGAACCTCAAATGATAAATTATATTAGTTCTTTGGCCCACTCTTCAAGAAGTCTGTTGATATCATCCTTTGTATAGAAATTTTTTCCATTAAACTACAAATTCAAATACTTATTTGTTAAAAAGTGATCAATCAAACTATAAATTAGAAGAGAACTAATAAAACATATGTTTGCATACCATTGTGGTAAATGATTTAACATTGGCTTGTTGAATGATTTCTCTCATAAATTTACATATGTAGAATCCACACTCAATACTTGTCGGTTGTCTTGGGTAGTATACATAAGCATAAAGTAAACATAAGTAATTTTAATTAATCTTCCATCTAACAAGTATTACTAATTAAAGTTTAGTACCTTTATTAACTTATAAACTGGACCATTTGGTCTTTCTTTCTTCCCTTTTTCTACATTATATATGTTGAATGCACTTTGAATTAAAAATGCGCAAACATAATAATAAAATATTAGCAATAGCAACCATAAGTAAAAATACCATAAGAAACCGAACTATAACAAAATAACTATTAGAGAACTTACTCGATCATTGTTAAACCAATTTCCTTACGGAGAGCTAAGCCGAGAATATCTAGAAACCATGCATAATCTTTGAGAGGATAAATGATAAGTAACATCCAATGATCCCTACTCAAAAAATTGATGATAAAGATTATTAATAATGTAACAATTAACCTCATATAGGAAGTAGTTGATCATATGACAATTTGTTAAGTTTAAAATCTTACCCATGATTCCAAGGTGTAAATAGAAATTGATGTTCATTCTACATGGATAACATCTGGGTTGCTTAACTTATAGCATGATCCTCACGTGGACCAACTTCTGTAGCAACTGTACTAGGATCTATGAACATATACCTAACTTGATAGCCATATTAGGTCACTAAATGGTATAAATGCCTACAAGTACAAAATACAATGTGAATTAAGTATTGTATTATATAATTGCCAACTATAGATACATGTATTTATATGAAGTTCTATATATATAAAAAATAAATAAACTTCTTACCTCATGTATAACGTAATAGGCACGGCCCCAATATTTTGTAACATACAAAACTCAATTATATCTTCTTTGAATACGGGCAAACGAAAAGATTCTCCAAACACTTCTTCATCAAAGGGAACATGAACAACAATATCTTCATCCACTCCTTGAATGATATTCAATAGTAATCTTATAGAAGCTGGTGCACTATCAACAAATCCAAACTGTATTTGTATAACTGATTCTGCTTTTTTTCTTTGTGGATGTACTATTTCTTGTGTTTGAGGTAGCTGTGGTTATGAAGATTTATTCTTCTCTGTTTGATACCTATTTATATCATTAAACTCCTAAAATTCAAATAAATGATGAAATTTTAACAAACAAGTTAATAATTCACATTAGAATTCAATAAAGGATGAATTTATTTAGAAAATAGGTCTGCATACCAAATTATCTTCAAAGATGACAAGCATCTTAGGCCATGCAAGATGCGATCCAAGTGCGTCGCCTACCAACCTTGTGTCATTATCTGAATTTGGAATAGGAATTAGGGCTATAGCATCAAGAACAACCTCTACTGATACACGAAAATTATGCTCCCCCAATTCTCTGCCGTGAATAATAGTTGATGAGGTTGACTCATGTACATATCCTAAAGCAATAATATTATCACGAGACCCCACTGCAAGCTTGCATGGTTGGTTCTATAATATAGAAAATCAAACACAATTTATAAATACAAGTAGGTAATAAACAAATAAGAAAGAAACTCATATAAACATACTTTTTTGAGTTGTGAAGATGTTCCTATAGCTACCATTGGATTTACATGTATCTCTTGTGGTTGCACTTCTTCCCTTTGAAATTCCGGCCATGAAAGAGTTGTATTAGAACCACCAACATTACTTTGTTGTCCTGCTTGAATCTTAGTAATTTCTGCTTTAAACCGTTCTTTTTGTTATTTAAGCATTTGTTGCATCTTGCGTGTTTGTTCATCTTGCCATTGTTTCAAATCAAATGATTGTTGTTTCTTTGTTGGAGTAGGTTGATAAAAATATTGTCTGTGGCTAATATGAAATCTTATTCCCCGTACACATTTAGAATATTCAGGAGTGCCTAAAGCCATTGTTAAGATATCATTAGAACCGTCTATCTTAAGATTTCCCTCTTGGAACTATTGATTATAATCTTCTTACAAAACATGTACAGAATTGAACATTAGACTATGCTATACTTTTAACAAAATTACAAATTAATATAATCAATATGTTGTCATAAGTAACTTACAATTCTATCAACAATCACTTTGATTTCCTCAGTATGGCCTCCTTTTTTAGGAACACGTCATCTACTCCACAGCTTGGATCTATCAATACCACATCGGCCCTCGTTTTTTTCAATCTTAGCTTCTAATCCAGCATAACCCAAGCGAGACATACGATGTGGATATTTATTTTGCGTTGCTCTTCCCTTTTGTACTTTCCTAGCTTCTTCCAATTCTACACTTACTCTTTCCTATTGTACTTTCATAGCTTCCTCCAATTCTGCACTTACTCTTTTCTTAACAAACTCATCCCAAACTTTAGGTTCAATCCATGGTCCATATAATGCTAGAGGGTGCTCTAATAATGCTGGACAAGTATGTCTATACTCATAAATCAGTTCAGTTGTAATCCTAGACTTAAAATCTCCCCACATTTTTTCACAACTTTTTAAAGTTTCTTTTTTTGCTTTGTAGTCCAATACAAATATTTCCTACAATGTAAAAGAAATAATGTTAATACTAAATATATATTCTAATAAATATGAAATAGAAAGATTCATGTTCATACCAATATTATATGACAGAGCTCATATTTTAGGTCCTTTGGTATAAGCATCTAGTTATCAATGTTGATTGGGATCTTGCGATAAACCATAAGGCCACAAAAGCTCACCAAATGTTTACCTTCATTCCTAGTTCGTTGTCCCTATTTATTGTACGTGACAATTTTTTTTTGTTATCACTTCTTTTTATAATCAACTCCTTCATTTGAGTTGTTTCTCTTGGTTTCTTATTGTGTTTTCTTTCACCTTGACTACTTTGTGATGGTGTAAATTGATAAACATCACCTGCACCTTCATTTTCCATATCAATAATTACCTGTTAATCAAAAATTAAGATAGAATATAATAAGCATGTAAACATAAGAGATAATATATTTGAAAAAAACAATACATCAATCCATAAAGATATAAAAATGAAACAAAAGGATATAACTTATTTGATTTATATCTCACTGGTGTCTTTCTTTGATTATCAATCTAAATACTTTTACCATCATCTCGTAAACATGTAACATCACATTCATTAATGTCCTCTATCAAAGCCTCCATCGAAACTCCTTTTGAGAATATTTCATGAGTAACAAGTATTTCATTCTCATCTTCAACTCCTAAATTTTGATATTCTTTCGGTTTTGTTGCAAGAACAATTGAATATTGCGCATCAAGTAGATCATTGACATAAAATACTTGTTTTGCTTGTGTTGCTAATATAAATGGATCATTCTTGTGACCTATCTGGTTTAGATAAATTAAAGTGAAGCCTAACTCATCTTCTCTAACCCCAGGGTTACTCTCCACCCATTGACACATAAAAACCGGCAACAAAAATTTGACAAAATCAAGTTCCCAAATTTCCTCGATAACGCCATAGTATACCATATCACCCTCTATTGGGTTTTTATCCTTAGAACTTGAAAATTGGACGGTTTTTGCAACAATACTTTCTCCACTATTTTGAGTTGTTCTTATGTTATCATGGTGTCTTGTGCTAAAATGAACACTGTTAACTTGATAAGCATTATACTTAATTACATCCAATGATGGTCCATGTGATATCCATTTCAATGTATTAGATAGATTATGTGTTGCATTGTTCATTTCAACTATAATCTATTCAAAATGCAAAATTAACAATTAGAAATAGGGAAAAAATGAAATAAAACTATTAATTGTAACAACTAATTGGAATTACCCATTCACGAAACCAACTAATAAAAATTCGATGATGTTCATCATGGATCCACTTCTCTCTTTTTGATTTCATTGAGAATTGTGTTTTGATCCAATTTATATGCTCCCTTCAATAAATCATCCCCAAAGTAAACCATTATTATTAATGAATTCAATATTCAATCAATGAAAATCTAATTCACAAAAAAACTTACTCGATGAAAGGTCGGACTTCAGCTATATTTTGTAACACAGTATGATATACTTGGTCTAGTTGTTCTCGTTTAACTGTACACACGACACCACCACTTATGCTTTTATTAATATTTGAAGATGCAGGTACTCCGATAACTTCTACATTTGCCAAATACTCAGAACAAAACTTAATAGAATCTTCTACGATATAACACTCTATAATGCATCCTTCTGGCCGGCTTCGATTTTTAACATATCCTTTTAGAATTTTCATGTATCTCTCAAATAGATACATCTATCTCAAATAAACAGGACCACATAACTTCACTTCTCTAACCAAATATACAGTAAGATGTATCATTATATCAAAAAAATTAGGAGGAAAAAACTACTCGAACAGGCACAATGTTACAACAAGTTCACGTTGTAGTTCACCTAACTTAGATACATCGACCACCTTAGAACAAATTCCATTAAAAAATAAGTATAATCTAGTGATTGCATATTAAACATTTTCAGGTAATACTGACCTGATTGCTATAGATAGCAGATGTTGCATTAGTATATGACAATCATGAGATTTAAGTCCAACTAGTTTCAAATTGTTCATATCCACTAATGTTCTAATATTAGAAGAATAACCTTCAGGAACCTTCACATTAAATAAAGATTGACACAATAGATATTTTTCTTCCTTTTTCAATGTGAAGCAAGTAGGGGGTAAATATGTTAGCTTCTCCCTCATTTTAGGAGCTAACTCTTTTTGAACACCTATATCAACAAGATCCATACGGGCACCAATACTTTTCTTATTCTTCCCTGGAATATTTAATAAAGTTCCAATTATACTATCATATATGTTCTTCTCAATATGCATGATATCTAAGTTATGTCTCAGAAGTAAATATTGCAAATATCCCAACTCAAAGAATATAGATTTCTTCTTCCAAAAACTCTTTGGGGTTTTTACAACCTTCACATTATTTCGTCTTTTTTTTTTCTTACTGATATCACTTATTTTAACCTTTCCAAGCCTAAATTCGAGCTTAGAGACTATTTGTAGTATCTTTGTCCCAGTTAAAGATTGTGGTGCTAATTCAAATTCTTGAGAACCATTAAATACTTTTTTCCAATTTCTGTATTCATGTCTGCGAGGTAAAAATCTTCTATGGCCCATATAACTCAATTTTCTAGCATATGTTAAGAACTGACAACTTGTTTTCTTATCACAAATAGGACATGCTTTATATCCTTTAGTGGAAAACCCAGACAAATTCCCATATGCAAGGAAGTCATTGATTGTCCATAGTAACACAGTCTTGAGAGTAAAATCTTCATCTTTATATGCATCATAGGCTTTTACACCATCATTCCACAAACTGTTCAACTCATCAATCAACAGGACTAAATATACATCAATGTCATTACCAGGTTGTCTAGGTCCTGATATTAACAATGTAAGAAGTGTAAACTTTCTTTTCATACACAACCATGGAGAAAGATTATAGATTACAAGTATTACAGGCCAACAACTGTATTTACTACTTAGAGTTGTATAAGGATTAATATCATCCGCAGATAGACAAAGACGAAGATTCCTTGGATCACTTCCGAAAGAAGGCCATTTGTATTCTATTATTTTCCAAGCCGGTGAATCAGCTGGATGTCTAAGTTTACCATCTTCTATCCCTTCATTCGTATGTCATATTAGATCTTTAGCATGTTCACGATTTCAGAATAGACGGGTCGAACGAGGAATTAGATGAATATATCACAAAACCTTAGCAGGGGTTCCAACTTTTACCTCTTTAGAATTCTTTTTCTGTTGCCACCTAGGCTCACCACATACTGGACAACAAATTGCTTCTTTAAATTTCTTTCGATATAAAATACAATCATTTAGGCAAGCGTGAATTTTCTCATATTGCATACTCAATGAGCATAAAGTCTTTTTGGCCTCATAAAAGGAAGGTAACATCTTATTATCATTTGGCAATATCTCTCCTAGTAAAGCTAACAAGTCTGAAAAACTCTTATCACTCTATCTATGTCTTGCTTTCAAATTATACAATTTCAATAATGCAGACAACTTTGTAAATTTCGTACAACCCGGATAGATCGGTTTCTCAGTATCATTAAGTAATGATTGAAACTTAATAGGATTTACATCTATTTCATACTCTGCATCATCAATCATTTCAAAAAGATCATCATTTAAATCTAACTCATAATCATCTCTTATACTCTTCTTTGACGAAAATCAAGTAATTGGAACCTTTTCACCATGCCAAATCCATTGTTTGTAACTTTGATATATTTTATTGAAATATAAGTATTCTTTTATCTTTTTAACACCTATCTTTTGCAAATCTCCACATTTAATGCACGGACATGGAATTAAATTAGAATTTTTGATATTTTCAATAGTAAACTCCAAAAAGCTATCAACTCCCTTTCTATATTCAGTCGATAGTCTATCCGCTAATATCCATTCCTTATCCATTCTAAGCACAATTGAAAAAAAAAAAAAAATAAATAAATAACTGATATCAAAAACTAACTAAAGTGAGTACCATAAAAAATTGTACATAATCTCTCTTATTTCTAGTATTAACTAATTGAGTAACTAAACCACCAATTATACATTAACACTCATTTCAAATTATTCTTATATTTCTAAATACTACCAAATTCAGAACTTAATTTATTCTTAAATAGTCTCATTTGTTACAAATAATTTGTTAATCAACCAAATATAACATATGACAAAATAATATCAACACAAATAATAAGATAAAACTAATGTGAAAGTGACATAAATCAATAAAAGAAAAAAATTTGAGAAAATATATCTCAGTTTGCTCAGTTTGCTAATTCACAAGTAATCTAAGTGCTCTAACTTTTACTAAAACCTATACGCAAATTAAAATGGTAAATAAAATTAAACATCTATAATCTACAATACTTTAAATTTGAAAATTCATATATTTAAAATAAGTATATATGCAAAATAAGAATTTTAACAGCTAAAAAATTGATTATGTCCAAATTAAGTAGTACTAAGTATCTAACATAAAATTTATAGAAATTGAGAGAGTCTACTCAATTTTAAACTTTTGCAACTAATGATCAATTCCACGTGACTTCACCCAATTAAAAACATTGAATATATAAATTTCTAAAAAACTACATAATATTCAATTAAAATTGCATAAATTTGGATTAATTGACACTAAGGATGGAAATTAAAAAGCATAACCAAATATATGATTTCTAGTAAATAAATATGAAATTGGTATAAATTCATATAACACACCTTCAATATGAAACTTTTTACAATTAAATGAACTAACATTTCACCTAAAATAAAAAAAAAAATAGCAACAAAATAATAACAAATTCGGATTAATTTGTACATAAATATTAAAACATACCCAAAAATAAGATTTTTAGCGAATAAATAGTCTAACTCGGCATTATAAGAGTAAAGATTATTAATGCATCTTCAAGATATTTACATTTGATAAATTAGGGTTTCAAATATAAACTCTTTCGAATATAACCTAAAACATGAAATTTCTACAAAATAATTGGTCAAAATCATGATTACGACAATGGGTAATCTAATTTTAGTGACAAAAACGAGTTTAAAAGCTTAAATATACCTTGTTTGTTGGAGAAAATGGTGAAAATGGTGGAAGGGGTAGACTGTTGGCCACGGCTGGAAGTGAAGAGGGATTTGCTGCTGGGCAATCGTTTTGGGGTTCTTTATATAGGGCCCCTACCTTGGTGCCCATACGGTGCCGTTAAAGATGAAATATCACGGCGCTTTTTAGGCGCCGTTGTATTTTATCATGGTGCTTAATAAGCGCCGTGATAGGTTTATTACGGCGCCTTATGAGCGCCATGAAAGTTAAATACAACGACGCATTTTGGGCACCGTTAAAGATGGGATGCCACGGCGCTTCTTAGGTATTGTAGTATTGCCTCCGTTTATCATGGCGCTTAATAAGCACCGTGATAGTTAATCACTTATCACGGCGCGTCCGTATACGCGTCGTGACAGTAGATATTTTTAGTAGTGAATAGATGAACATGGAGAGATCGTTAGAACTTTGATTAAAGCCTAATTTATGCAGTTTTTGACGAAATTTCCCAAAACACACTAGAAGAGCTTGTTTTAACCCATAAAGAGACCGATGAAGGTGACATACATGAGTTTTAGAATCATAATGTACTCCAGGGAGAAGCTTCATATGACATACATGAGTTTTAGAATCATAATGTACTCCAAGGAGAAGCTTCATATACACATCTTCTTGAAGATCTCCATGTAAGAAAGTATTTTTAACATTCATCTGGAAAAGAGGCCAGTCTTGGTAACCTGCGATAGTAAGCAACATGTGAACAATTGTCACACTGGAGCAAATGTTTCTTGATAATTGATCCTATATTCTTGCCAATTACCAAAGGTGATGTTTTATGGTAATCTAAAGATCCATCAAGCTTTTATTTAATAGAGTAGACACATTTACACCCGATTAGTTTATACCCAACTGGACGAGGAATTATATCCCTAGTATGATTATTTCTTAAAGCTTTTAACTCTTCATCCATAGTGTTTTGCCAATAAGATTGTTAGTTTGGCTTGTAAATTGGAACTGGGTATATCAAAGGATAATAAAGTAGTTATGAGGGACAAGCGATCGGGTGGTTTAATTTGTTTGGTAGATTTTGCAATATAAGTGCCATTGTTGAAGTGTTTCGCTGAGACGTATCATGTCTTGGATCATAAGAGGTAGTTTCTTGTTGGTAACCTTCTGCATATTACTATTGACTCCTTCCAAACAAGCTATCTCATCAGTTAATACCGTATGACATCAGGTTTATCATTTTCAAAATTATAAAGATAAGAATATGAAGATGGAGAAGAATGAACATGCTCATGTTGGAAAAAATATATATTTTCGATAAAAACAACATTTCTAGAAATACGGATACGACGTACTATAGGGTCATAATAGAGAAAGCCTTTCCGATCGAAAGCATACCCAAGAAAGACACATCTTGTAGATTGTACAGGAAATTTACTCCTATATGATAAAGGAAGATAAACATAACAAAGACAACCAAAAACACGCAATTGAGAATAGTCAATATGTTTCTTAAATAAGCGAAAGTATGGAGTTTCGTTATGAATAACATAATGCACTGCTATAAACAAAGTTTCAACCGAAAAATGAGAAGGAACAGAAGCATCAAGGAGCAAAGTTCTAGTAACTAAGAGATGACGATTTTTTGTTTCATCATTTTGTTGAGGAGTATCAGTACAAGATTTTTGAAAAATTATTTCTTCATTTTGAAGAAAAATTTTAAATTCATCAGATATACTTACCTCCAAAATCAAATCTTAAAATTTTAATAGACGTAGAAAATTGATTTTTTACATATGCAAGAAAACGTTTGAAAGTATTAAAAACATCAGATTTAGAATGTAAAAAATAAATCCATGTATGATGACTATATTCATCAATAAAATAAACAAAATATTTTTGGCGAGAATGAGAAGAAAAAGGAGATTTTCCTCATACATCTGTATGAACTAAATCAAAACAATGTTCAACATTATTTACTTGAATTTGAATTGGAATTGGAAGAATTTTACTTTTTTCCAAGTTTGCAACTATCATAATTAAACAACACATCTGAAGAAGCGACAAAATCTTTATTAACAAACAAACCACTTTTTAATAAAGATAATAATGTTTTCGAATTTGGATGACCTAAATGTTTATGCCACACATGACATGAAGAAAAAGAAGTAGAACATAACAAGAAAAATAAAGATTTATTCTTAGGATAGAAAGCCAAGTCTAAAGTAAAGAGTGTTCCACTTTTAAGTCCTTTCCCTATCACTTTCCCCATTTCCGGGTCCTGCACAATACAACTAGATTGTAAAAAAGAAACTTTGTAATTATCATCAGCTAACCAACCAACAGAAATTAGATTGGATGTTAAACGCGGTACATGAAAAATATTCTTTAAAGGCAAAGTATACAAAATATATGTCACGACCGGAAATCTAACACATTAATTTTTAGTAATTTTGTATAAAAATAGTGATAAAGAGTGATATTCAAAAATTTTAGGAAATTAAATACTTGAAACTTTCATTTTTAGTCCTCAAAAGTAACCAAATTTCAGAATCATGAAACTTTCCATTAGATTTAATTTCCCGAGAAAATCTTCATTTAAAGTTTAGAGAAAATTATAATTAATTAGTTTAGAAACTTTTATTAAATCATGAATTTTAGTGAAAGAGTTCAATTTAAAACCTTAGGTCCAAAATCCAAATAATTTACATAAAATCATTTGTATTTCTAAGTACTCAATTTAATAATAAAATCATCCTCATACATATACTTAGTAAATATACTAATATTGATTAAATAATTTTAACATAGAAAAGAAAGATGATACGGAGTAGGAACTAACTAATGAAGAGAAATGGAACTACAAGCATATACCAAGCATGTTTGTCAAGCTACCAAAATAATTACCACAAAATAAATCAACACCTGAAAGTGAGAGAAAGTAGGGGATGAGCACATGAATGCTCAGTAGAGATTCAATTATAATTTTTTAACTAATATAAATACTTACTTTCGAGGTCCTGTATGATCAATAAAATACTCAAACAGTTTTACTGAAATCCAAATAATAATTATTGTCCAAAATTTTAAATCTCCTAAAACCTTATAAAATACCATCTCAAAACAGAAATCATTTTCTAAAGGTTCAAATATTCCGAATCATTGTAAAACATTACATCAAATCTAGTACATATTTATTCAAGTCTTCATAAGTATATTGAACATTACCAAATTCCGTAATATCTAATGTATATGATATATGTGACTTCTAGTCATCTATGTGATGACTGTAAGTTTTATTTTAGTCACCTATTCGATGACCATGAGTTTTCTTTCTTTTTTTTTTTTTATTTTTTCTTTTATATTCCAATATTTTGTTAAAACACCATGATTCCAGTGTTCTGTTAGAAATACCGTGATTCCATCGGTGCCGCATGAAATATATAGACAATGTTATGTGAATGACATGAATCAAAATATGTACTATTTTTTACAAATTCTCAAATAGACCATTCAGTATTTTTAATTTAATCCAGGTCCAAATTACAAAACCAAATTCTCATTTTATTTACATTTTCTACAAATGTTTGGGCAACATAACAGATATTTTCAATAAATCCCATAAAGTCTAATTCCTGCAAAAAATAATTCTAAAACAATATATATGTCATGTCAACTAATGTGACATACCTCTCAGATTGTTTAAATATTGATTTATTTCAAAATATGTATAAATCACTTTTTTACTAAATATTTTACAAAATTCCATATTTATTCAAAATATGTAAAAATCAAAATTAAACCAATTTAAGATCAAGTAATTGAATCTCTATCTCAATCGAGTAAGTAGATAGCGTTATGGTACTATTGAGAATGTTTAACATCATTTGGCAGTTGATTAGATGGTCAGAGGTCGTTTTTGAACCCTCGATAGTATGATTTGAAAATTCAATTTTTCAATGAGACCTTGAATCATGAATTTTTAGAACTCAAATTAGTTAGGTTGGACATATAACTTGGCTGATTTAAGTTCGGGCTGAACCTGGGTCCACGACAAGTAAAACAAGACAAATTTTAGCCATCAGATTTCGTATTTTGTGCTCATAACTAAATATAGTCAATATATATCTCAAAATTAATAGTTTCATGAGTACATCACAAATATGAGGTTTATTTTATGATCTAATGGTTAGTTTAAAAAAATCACAACATAAAACTGAAAAAGCTCAAAGTTGTTCAAAAACGGAAAAATTCAATACGAATAAAGTTGAGTCGAGATATATATACCATGACGATCCTCATATTGAGACGAATCCGGAAAGTCTAAGTTTGTGGCTCGACGGCACTAGAATCTGTACCGGAATCATGTTTTCTTGGCGGACATTTTCGCATTTTTTCGGTAAGGTGGTGGTCTGACAGCATTGAAACTACAGAGAACAACACGTGGTAGTAGTGCGGTTCATCTGGGACCAGCGGCAGGCATCAACGGTGGCCAGAGCTACTCGTGTGGTGGCTGTCATTGGCTGCGTCATTTTGTTAAAGAAGGAAAAGAGAGAAGAATATAGATCGGGAGTGAGAGAGAGAATGGGTGAGCTAGAGTGTAAGTTAAAAAAGTTATTATATTAAAAAAAGGGTGGGGTTTCACAATATCACCAATTGATTTAATAGGCATATTTTTTCTCCATTTGTAATTTAAATTTCGAGATTCCCCAGGAATGGTTTTACATTAAGAAGAGATGTTGTGGAAGAGATCATGTGGTTGGATGTGCCACAGACAATTTAACAAAAAGTGAAGTTTGTTTACCTGAAATACCAAGGGCAGAGAGTGCTGAAACAATCATTTGTTGTACAACCTCAGGAGTGAGACTTGTGCAACCAGGTTGAGAAGTAGCAGCATGTAAAACCTGAGGTGTTCGATTGTGAGGTCGTCGTCAACATTCCATAATCAGATGTCCAGACTACTTATAGTAGTTGCAATTTTTTTTTTTTGCATTGGTTAACAATATGACCATATTCTTTGCAGCTATAACATTGTACTTTATTCATGTCTCGGGCCTTAAATAGAGTTACAAATGCTACCTCCACCAAATTAGGCACCTAATTATTCTTTTGATCAATGACTGAGTTATAATAAGTTGTTCTTCACGAAGAAGTTCAGCAAAACATACATCCAAAGATGGTCAAGGACATCTAGATATTAAATTACCACGAAGTGTTTCAAATTCATGTCTCAGTTTCATAAGAAACTGATCTCGTTTTGTAACTTCATATACTTGTTGCAAAGCAGATAACCCTACATGTGAAATGGTAGAATAAACTAACTCTCTATATTCAATCCATAAATTCATAAATCTATAATAATATTCTAGCATTGACAAAGTTCGTTGACAATATTCAGATAATTTTGTTTCAAGTTTGAAACGTCTGGCGGAATTTTCTTGAAGATAAACTTTCTTAAAATAATCTCACATATCTTTAGCATAATGAAAAGATCTGAAACTAAGAATAATATGAGCATCTACAGAAGACAAAATACAACTAATAACTTTAGCATCATTCGAATTCCAAAGTACTATGTTTGCACTATCAGTTCCATCTTTAGGTTCTGAAAAAGAATCATCACAATATCCCCACAAGTCCTTTCCTTTCACAAACATACGAAATTGAAATTTCCAAGAAAAATAGTTTTTTCCAATGAATTTAATAGACAAGATTTTTGATTTTTTGAACATTGTAAACATAATTTTAAAAACACAGTTGGAGCGGTTTTTACAAACTGTCTACGTGTCTCTGAACTGCCGGTGTTATATCCACCAACTGTCCACGTGTCCTTGCTATCCCAAAGAGCTTTTGACTTCAGGTAGGGTCAGAGAGGCGGGGGTGGCCACTTACAAAGACTCTCTGATGCTTAAGTCAGATATTTACCCCTGAGATTGAGTAGCAAAGATTCAATTTTTCTCTGTATCTATATGAGTATATCTTTGTTTCTTGCTCGTAAACTTTTAAATATTTCTTTTTGTATGTGTACATGCTTCCTTTTTAGGGACGCATGGCTCATATATATATAGTCCTAAAATTATGAACCTCCTGGTACTCAACATCAGGACCGAGTATCTTTTTCATCAAGACTTTCTCCAGAGGTCACGGGTCGAGATTACCGTGATCCCCCCTGCACCGCTGTAGTCTAGTATCCGCCGTCCCCTATGGCTCGAGTCTGTCAGGAGCGAGATTTAGATAAATCGTCGTTCTGTCAGGACGACTTGCCCCCTGTGCAGACTTACTCAAGATCGCATTAAATGTTCTGTCTGGGTCTGGAGCTGTGAGTTGCTTTCCATTGTACTCTGGTGGAAGACGATTGGGGCTTCCAATCCCCAACTGTCGAGGTAAGGATCGGATTGGGCCGAGTCCATCCAGGGTCTAGGATGGGCTCGGCCCTAACCTCGGACAGCCCAATGGCCGATGTGGTACCAAGTGCAACTCGCGTGGCCTTTAGCTAGTCATTCTCAACACATGTTGGATGGTGGGCCCTGTTCGTGACCTGTTTTGCCACTTAATCGTCCACGTGGTGCATGATTTGGGAACGGGTCCCAAAACTGCCCCCATTTCCCTACTTGATAGATTCGTATCCATCAAGTGAGGAAATCATTTCTCCGTTCTTCTAATTTGAGGGATACACGTGGCTCCCCCTTGCCGATGCAGAGGCACACCATCCCATGTCACAAAAGTTTTTAAATTTCGAAGTTCCGACTGTTCAGTCTCCCTTGCTCTTCCTTTTTCCAAAAAAACTCTTCGGCTCCCCCTCTATAAAAGCCGCATTTACGCTTATTTGCTACTTTACTAAAATCTTCAATTATTCCAACCTCGTAAAATCTTAGGGTTTCTGAATTCTTCCTTTCTAGAGACTTTTGCTCTTTCGATCGAATCCAGAATGATGGCCTCGAATCAAGATCAGGAATTGCGCTCTGTGGATGGTGGGCCGTGTTCGTGACCTAATCTGCCACTTAATCGTCCACGTGGTACATGATTTGGGAACGGGTCCTACAACTGCCCCTATTTCCCTACTTGATAGATTCGTATCCATCAAGTGGGGAAATCGTTTCTCCATTCTCCCAATTTGAGGGATACACATGGCTCCCCTTGCCGACGCGAAGACACACCATCCCATGTCACAAAATTTTTTAAATTTCGAAGTTCCGACTGTTCAGACTCCCTTGCTCTCCCTTTTTCCAGAAAAACTCTTCGGCTCCCCCTCTATAAAAGCCGCATTTACGCTAATTTGCTACTTTACTAAAATCTTCAATTATTCCAACCTCGTAAAATCTTAGGGTTTCTGACTTCTCCCCTTTCTAGAGACTTTTGCTCTTTCGATCGAATCCAGAATGATGGCCTCGAATCAAGATCAGTAATTGCACTCTGTCGCGGACTCGGAGTTGGATTTGCTGAGGAGATAGCTCTGCCTCCCCGGCGGAGTCACGCTACAAAGGGTCGAGGGCCCCGCGGATTGGTATCTACGTCCCTCTGCCCCTAAAGGCTCTATCATTTTGGGAAGAAAACATCTGGAATGGCTGCGATTCCCTTTTGCTCCTCTAATCCACCAATTCTTCGCTTTGATGGGGATCCACCCGATGCAGTAAAATGTAAACGGGGTCATGATTCTGATGGGGCTCTCTGCCCTGTCAGTTCTTTATAACCTGTATATCGACCTGGAGGTGGTCCTTTATGCTTACAAACTCACCCTCATCCCCAAAAAGAGTTCTTACCCTACCTTTTACCTTTAACCGCTCCCGGGACGTCACATTTTCTGGGGCTTGCCGAGGTCAGACAAGCAATGGGACTCCTACTCTAGGCTATACGCCATTGGAGGGGCATGGTGCTCCCCTTGGGTGAATGGAGAGCACTTTCAAATTCCCTCAGTTTTCCTGCAGAGTAAGTGCTAGGTCGTGATTTTTGGGTCTGTGTTCTCCTCGTCTGTTATTGCTTACATTATTTTGTCTTGTTCAGCCTCTGCATAACAAAACAGGTTCGAGCCGCATTTTTTGGTAGGGCGGCTCAAAGGCCTAGATGGGATCGTCATCTTCGGATCTCCTAGGGACTGCCGACATATCCAGGCCGCCCTCAACCCCCAGGTGATGAATTTGATGCCCAGGATGGTCTCATACCTTTCCTTCCCTCTGGACACTTGGGTTATCACGAAGTACTTGCGAAGCCGACTTGATGCCTCTGCCCTGAACTGATTCCGCCAGGACGAGCACGATCGCATCGCTATGGTGGGTCGTCAGGTTACGGCTTCAAGCCAGTTCACGGGCTCCAATGACCTGGTGGATTCCAACGACCTGGTGGAGCCAACTAGCCACGAGCTCGAAGAGGCTGTGAGGTTCGTGGCTGAAGAGTGTGTCAGGCTTTATAGGGAAGAAGCTGCCGCCCCTAAGAGGGGTAGAGGTGGGTTCATTTCTGCATCCTTCCTCCAGGACCCGAGCTGGAGGCGCTCTCATTGGAGAACGTCGAACTCGTCGCTAGCCGTAACTTCGCGCAGGTTTGGCTCGTCTGGTTGCCTCTATACTTCTCAGTATCCTTGTTAGGCACTGACTTATTTTTTTAATTATCTTGCCGCTAGACGCCATCCGGTCTTTCTAGTCCTCTCGCGTCAGGACCCTGACCGAGGAGCTGAACTCCCGCTCTGCACTGGCCGAGCGTAGTGAGGTCGCCCTTGCCGAGTTGAGGACTGACTTCGATTTATATCAGAGCCTCGATGAGGTGAGGGTCAGCAGTGTGGTGGCTCACGCCCTGAGTTTCAAAAGGGTCAGGCGCGATGAGCAAGCTACGAGACTGGCCGAAGCAGAGGCTGTTGGGCTTGCTCAATCTGAGGCTATGAGACTGGCCCAAAATAAACTCAAGGTCAAATAGCAAGAGCTGCAGAGCACTGGGGCAGAGATGGGGCTGGCCTTCCTCGCTCGCGATAGGGCCGTTGATGACGCTAAAGAGGCAAGGAAAGCTAAAGCCAGAGCCAAACTGGAGGCCCATTCTCTGCAACGCAGACTCGACCGGTCGAACACGGTAAGCCGACATCTTTACTTGGACCACATAAAATTGATGGAGGCTAAAGTAGATTTATCTCGCAAACATGGCGAAGACTTTGCTGACATTAACGCCCTTTTGGTGGACTTGTCACAGCGGTAGGCGGAGTTGAGGCTGACGGCGCTGAGGGATAGATTAGCCGACGCAAAAAAACTAAAAACAAGGTATCAAAGGCAGGTGGATGTCCTTTCTGCGGAAAGTTACAGGTCTGGCTAGGAGAATAGGGAATTCGAAGGCCACGCTGAGGTGGTAATGCCAGACCAGTTTGACGAGCAGAAAGGCGTTGAGAGAGACCACTATTCCATCAAGTACTACATGTAGCAGCTTGGGGATGGGATCAACATCGCGTACCCCACTGACGTGCTGAAGATGCTTGCCGCAGAAAAGGACAGGCCCTCTACATCCGCCTCTGTTGCCAAAGAGCTTATTCCTATTTCCGGTCTGCCAGATTAAACTTCAGAAGTCCCTGGCGGTCAACCTGGTCTTGGGGTCTTAACTGGTGAGGGGTATGGTGCAGTCATTTTATCTAGTGACGAATCCGACCCTGGTATGCCACCCTCTACCGGGGCTGGTCCAAGCGCCGGAACTGGCTGCGCTCCCCTGGCCGGAGTTAATTAGGGTCCTTAATTTTGTACATTTGTAAAGTTGACTCTCATTGTAACCGTCTATATAATTAATAAGAACAGTGCAATTCTCCTTAGTCTATTCTCTTTTTCTTTATTGACTATGTCTAGGGTAAATTTGACCCTTGTTGTAACTGTCTGGAATCGGTCGTACATGATTTCGAGTTATTAGTAAGTCTTCCTCGAGCTATGATTGACAAGACTAGTTCCAGAGATAGGGATGTTAGCTCTGGCCCATCCGGTTCTAAGGAGATATAACTTCTGCTATGACTTGTCTTGATAGAGTTTGACCCGCGCGTGTGGCTGGACTTCTCCGACCCCAAATGGGACCGCGCTCTGAATCAACTCCAGGGGCTGGTTAATCACTATCTAGATCCGTCGCTGCAAAGGAAGAGGCCCGGGCTCGGCTCTTATCGGGAGCAGACTGGGTGTTACCACTCTGACGTGTCTCTGTGAGTCTGCCCAAGACCCGTTTCTCGCAGATAGAACTTTTGGGTGCGCATTCCCGTCGATCGTTCCCTTTGTATTTTTTGGAAATAATAAACAGGGCCCGATTTTAACTTCTGTCTTAGTGCCTAGTGTGTGCATAATAAAATGTTGTTTGGGGAGGGTTTGCTTCTAACGGGTAGACCTTGACCCCTTTAACCTTTCCTTTGTATGCGGCTAAAACTTTGTCTGGATGGGGTCTGCTTCCAACGGGTAGACCCTGACCTCTCCAACCTTTGCTTTGCATGCTACTAAAATGTTGTCTGGGAGGGTCCGCTTCCAACGGGTAGACCCTGACCTCTCCAACCTTTGCTTTGCATGCTGCTAAAATATTGTCTGGGAGGGTCCGCTTCCAACGGATAGACCCTGACCCGTGCTTTCCTTCTTCGTATATTTTCTCGGGCCATCGGCATGGATTTTATTGCATGATGTGATCCCCATAGTACGATCGTTTCCGAGGTCTGCTGGCAGGTTCTTGGTTGCGCAGCTCTTTCCTCTTCATACGTTTTCTCAGGCCATCGGCAAGAATTTTATTGCACGATGTGATTCCCATAGTACGATCATTTTCGAGGTCTGCTGGCAAGTTTTTGGTTGCGCAGCTCTTTCCTCTTCGTACGTTTTCTCGGGTCATCGACAAGCGACGTGATCCCCATAGTACGATCATTTTTGAGGTCTGCTGGCAAGTTTTTGGTTGCGTAGCTCTTTCCTCTTCGTACATTTTCTTAGGTCGTCAACAAGCGACGTGATCCCCATAGTACGATCGTTTTTGAGGTCTGCTGGCAAGTTTTCGGTTACGCAGCTCTTTCTTCTTCGTACGTTTTCTCGAGTCGTCGACAACCGACATGATCCCCATAGTATGATCGTTTTTGAGGTCTGCTGGCAAGTTTTCAGTTGCACAGCTCTTTCCCCTTCATATGTTTTCTTGGGTCGTCGACAAATGACGTGATCCCCATAGTACGATCCTTGATTACGTGAATAGTGCGTGGGGTCTGCCACTGTGGGCAGACCCCTTTTCCATAGCAATCCAAAAGATAAATCCATGCGGCAAAATGGGAACTTGACCTGTTTTGGATTTAAACTCTTCGATAATATAAGCATTCACATGGGTCTTACATCATATGCATGTGTCTCACACGTGAATAGTGTGTGGGGTCTGCCACTGTGGGCAGACCCCTTTTCCTTAGCAATCCAAAAAATAAATCCATGTGGCAAAAAGGGAACTTAACCTGTTTTGGATTTAAGCTTTTCAATAATATAAGCATTCACGTGGGTCTTACATCATATGCATGTGTTCCCATACGTGATACTTTTTTAAGTGCTGAGCGTTCCACGTGTTCGGCAAGTCTTTTCTAGTCTTGAGTTCCTTCAGGACATACGCGCCATTGTCAAGTGCTTTGATCACCTCATAGGGTCCAATCCAATTGGAGTCTAGTTTCAACGAATTCCCTGTTCTGACTTTCAAGACCCAGTTCCCGACATTGAATCATCGAGCACTAACCTTCTTTGCATAATAGGACCTAACCTCTGGCACTTATCACATTTTTTGACGAACTGGGCCGCCTCTGTCATCATGTATGGCAAGAAGTATCCGGCCGTCAGAACCTTGTGGGCGAGGCTACGTCCGCCAGAGTGGTTGCTGCATACTCCCTCGTGGATTTCTTCCATTAGTTTCTGCGCTTCGATGGGACCTACGCACCGCAGCATCGGCCCCATTGTCGATCTCTTATATAGTTGTTCCCCCACCATCGAGTATCTGGTAGTTTTCAGCCTGATCGTCCTCGCTTCCTGGGGATCTGCGGGCAGGTTCCCTAATGCTAAATACTAGGTGATGGGTTTCATCCATCCTTCGTCTGCAGGACAGGCTGCAAATACATAACGTGCGGGGGTCTCCGGGGGGTCCTCTGTATTCCTGTCTTCCAGGAGAATCTCTGCATGCCCCGTTCCTCCGATCCACGCACTCTTAGCTAGCTCATTAGCCTTCTGGTTCATCTCTCTGGGAATCTATTCGATATTAAAGCTGCTAAAGTGGGCTTTTGCCCCCATTACTTTGGAAAAGTACCTATGTAATCTCAGCTCTTTTATTTCGAAGTCTTCCCTGATCTGACCCACGACTAACTGTGAGTCAGTCATTACTGTGATGCTCTCTACTCCGAAATGCAGGGCCAGTTCAAGGCCTTGTAGCAGGGCCTCGTACTCCACCTCATTATTCGTGGCTTGGAAGCTAAGCCTCAAGGCTTTCTCTACTCTGAGTCCTGTTAGGGTCTACAGAACTATCCCGATACCTGACCCCGAGGCATCCGTTGATCCGTCGGTGTAGAGGGTCCAGGCTAAAGGGTGGCGAAGCTGAGATGTCTAAAGCAGAACATGCAGCTCGCCGAAAGATTTGATTTCCACCAGGAAATCCACTATGACCTACCCTTTCTTCGCTACTCGGGGCCGATACTCGATGTCGTATATCTCCAGTTCGATGGCCCACTTGGTTAGTCACCCTGATAGGTCTGGTTTAGCCAAGATCTACCAGATGGGGAAGTCCGTGTACACGGTAACAAAGTGTGCTTCAAAGTATTGCCTGAGTCTCTTTTTAGCATTGACCAGAGCGAGGACCAGCTTCTCTGCCATACTATATCGCGTCTCGGCGTCCAGGAGCATGCGGCTTGTATAAAACACCGGCTTCTGTTTGCTGTCTTCCTCGACGAATAGTACGGCACTGATCGCTACTTTGGATACTACTAAATAAGTGTACAGGTGCTCCCGCTCTACCGGGGAAGCCAGGATGGGCGGGTGACTTAGGTACAGCTTGAGGTTTGTCAGTGCCTTGTCCTATTCCTCCCCCCAAACAACTGTGGAGCTTCTCTTTATGCACTGGAAAAAGGGCTTACATCGGTCAGATATCTTAGAGACGAAACAGCTGAGGGCGGCTATCTTCCCAGCTAGGTGCTGGACTTCCCGAATAGTCGAGGGTCTCTGCACGTCTGTGATAGAGGACAACTGGGTAGGGTTGGCCTCGATACCCTTTCTGCTTACAATGTGTCCCAGGAATTGGCCAGAGGACACCCCGAATGCGCATTTCTTGGGGTTCAGGCGCATCCGATATTGCCTCAGAATCTGGAAACACTCGTCCAAATGTCCCAGATGACCCGAAGCTTCTCTGCTTTTTACGACCATATCATCGATATAGACTTCCATAGTTTTCCTAGCTGTCTGGTGAACATTTTGTTCATGAGCCTCTGGAAGGTCGCCCCCGCATTCTTCAAACCAAACGGCATGCATCTGTAACAGTACAAGCCTCGCTCCGTGATAAATGCCGTGTGGATCTGGTCTTCCTCGTACAGGGGGATATGGTTGTACTCCGAGTAAGTATCCAAAAAACTCATTCTGTCAAATCCTGCCATTGCGTCTACCATCTGGTTGATCTTTGGTAGGGGGAAGCTATCCTTCAGGCAAGCCTTGTTCAAGTTGGTCAAGTCTATATAAGTTCAGTCATCGCCATTCTTCTTCTTCACTACCACCCGGTTGGAGATCCATGACGGGTATACGTATTCCATGATTAGGCCATTTTCTAATAGCGTCTCTACCTTCTTGTTGATCGCCCTATTTTTTCCTGGTGCGAACCTTTGGGGTCTCTGCCTGACCGATGGAAAATTTGGATCTATGTTCAATCGGTGACAGGCATGCATGCGGGGTCAATCCCGGGCATATCTTCGTGGGACCAAGCGAAGACGTCTTGGTTCCATCTCAGGAATCCTAACAGCTCGTTCTTTTCCTCTTCAGGCAATAGGGCCCCGACTAATATTACCTTTGTCGGCTCCGCCTCTTTCAAGGGGACCGCCACCTGCTCTTCAATCGTAGACTCTGATCTGTCAGACTCCTCCTCGATCTGTTTCATGTATGCTGGCAGGCGGTCCTTTGATTGCTATTCGTCCCCTGTCAGGGCATTCGTACTCGCACCGGATCCCTTCAGGGCTGCTGAAAAACATTTCCTCGCGGAGGCCTGGTCTCCTTTGATGTCTATCGTATAGGTACCATCCTTTGATTGACATATTAAGACCTGGTGGAGGGTGGAGGTGACTCCATGCATGGCGTGGATTCATTCTCTCCCCATAATGATGTTGAAGGAGACGGGTAGTCGATAACGACGAAATCTACGTCCAAATATCTCTCCGCCGCGTAGATCTTCAAGGTCACAATGCCCAAGGGGCTGACCTTGGTACTATCGAAAGTGAACAGCGGCTGACAGGTCGGTCTGAGCGTGTTCTGATTCAGGCCTATGTTCTCGAATGTGCTGAGGAACAAGATATCGGCACTACTTCCGTCGTCGATCAGGATCCTGCTGACCAATGTGGAGTCGATCTGTAACTTAATCACCAGGGGGTCATCGTGTGGCAAGCGCACCGTGGTCAAATCTTGCTGGGTGAAGGCGATGGGGGTGGTGGAGGCGCAACTTTCGCCCATCCTCAAATGGTTAACGGAATGCCCCATCCCCCTCAGGCATTTCACCCTCTCCTCAGTTTTTCTTAGGCACTTTTCCTTCTCTTCCTGACCCTTGGTCTACTCGGGTCTGCCCACGATGGTCGGCACTATCCTCAGGGCCTGATCTCCTGACCCGGAGGCCTAGGTCTGCTTGCCTTTTTGGGCCATGTGGCGTCTTCCCGTGGCTGGATTCCGCCAGTCTTTACGTACTGCTTCAATTTGTCGGCATGAATCGCCACCATGACCTGCGCATAGAGGTTGTGGTAGTTGATGGTGTCATGTCCGTGATCTTTGTGAAATTGGCAGTACCTATTCCTGTTTTTCATGTGCTCAGGAATGCCAGATTTGGGCAGGTTTTTGAAAATGCCCCTGTCCTTGTTTTGGAGGTAGATCACATCGATCGACGTGCTGAGCTCGTACTTCGGCAGTGGGTCATGGGACACCTTCCTTCTCTTGCCGCCTTCTTGACTACCTTGGATGGGGGCTTCCTGTTTCAGAATTGGCCCACGATTTGGCGCGGGCCTCTTTAACCCTTGCAGGGCCGGGGCTTGTGCCGGCGCTGTTGTTATCACGGCGGATTCCTTAGGTGTTTTCTGGCGACTTTCCAACACCCTGAATATCCCTTCCGATTTGGCCTGGACGTCTGCCATATCGTACGGAAGGTTTAAGAGCCGGTGGTCCGACAGCATCGATCCTGGCTATAGGCCCCTAAGGAACGAGCTCGCGGCTTGGGCCGAATCGGTATTGTGCACTAGGGACATCACCTCTAGAAAACGCGTCAGGTATTCTTTCGGAGACTCGTTAATGGTTTATTCCAGCCGGTCTAGGTCTCGCATGGTTTTCTACTGCCTCCGAGCACCCGCATACTGCTTTAAGAAAAGTTTACAGAAATCTTCGAACACGCTTATGGATTTCTCTGGAAGCTGTCTGAACCATAATAGGGCCGGTCCCGCCAGGGTTGTGGAGAAGACCTTGCAGGTTATAGCGTCATCCCTGGTTTCCAAGGCCATCTTCTGCTGAAAATGATATATGTGATCGAGGGGGTCAGTTTTCTCCTCAAACGGCCTGAAGGTTGGAGTAGTGAAGTCTCTCAGCTTGGGCTCCATCTGGATCAAATCGACGAAGGCTGTTCGGCCGATCCCTCGCATAGTTTGCTCAGCTAGGTCATCAGAGATCTAGCTCTGATGGACCCCAAGCCTTTTACTCAGCTCTGTCATCATTTCTTGCTTCCAGTTGGGAAGCACACCTTCAAGGCTTTCTTGATGTCTTCTGGCTTCCGCCGCTCCGGCTTGGAATGGCCTTGTCTGGCTTTGTTGCTCTCCCTGCATTCGTGATCGGGATGGGGCGGGCATTTCCCTCGGCGGTTGGCCCTCAGTCTCTTGTTGGACTTCTGCGTCGAAATCTTCCCTTCGCTCACTTCTGGCTTCACTTGCCAGTAACCCCTGAGGCAGGTGTTATCCTTACGCACCTCTGCGACTTTATCTTTTAAGCCCATGACAGCCTCGGCAATCTCTGCTTTCCGGCTTGCTTCTGCCAATACGGCGAGCATCTGGTCCAGCTTTTGCTCCAGTCTAGGCTGGACTCCCCGGGAGCTTCCTTCGGCGTCAGGTGGATTCCCATCAGCGTCGGGACGTGTGCTTCTGGTTATCATTCTTGAAGGTGCCATCTTCTAATGCTATATGGCTTCTTGTTCGGGAAGAGTGCGATCGTGAGACTCTGACTCTTTCTCTCGCACTCAAAGAAAAATGGTTTCCCACAGACGGCGCCAAACTATTGGAGCGGTTTTCACCAACTGTCCACGTGTCTCTGAACTGCCGATGTTGTATCCTCTAACTGTCCACATGTCCTTGCTATCCCAAAGAGCTTTTGACTTCAGGCAGGGTCGGAGAGGCGGGGTTGGCCACCTACAAAGACTCTCTGATGCTTAAGTTAGATATTTACTCCTGAGATTGAGTAGCAAAGATTTAGTTTTTCTCTGTATCTGTATGAGTATATCTTTGTTTCTTGCTCGTAAACTTTTAAATATTTCTTTTTGTACATGCCTCCTTTTTGGGGACGTATGGCTCATATATATATAGTCCTGAAATTGTGAACCTCTTAGTTCTCAACCTCAAGACCGAGTATCTTTTTCATCAAGACTTTCTCCAGAGGTCACGGGCCGAGATTACCGTGATCCCCCCTGCACCGCTGTAGCCTAGTTTCCGCCGTCCCCTATAGCTCGAGTCTGTCAGGGGTGAGATTTGGATAAATCGCCATTCTGTCAAGACGGCTTGTCCCCTGCCCAGACCTACTCAAGATCGTATTAAATGCTCTGTATAGGTCTGGAGCTGTGAGTTGCTTTCCATTATATTATGGTGGAAGACCCTTGGGGCTTCCGACCCTCAGCTGTCGAGGTAAGGATCGGACTGGACCGAGTCCATCTAGGGTCTGCGATAGGCTCAGCCCTAACCTCGGACAGCCTAATGGCCGATATGGTACCATGTACGACTCGCGTGACCTTTAGTTAGTCACTCTCGATACATGGCAGACGGTGGGCTCTATTCGTGACCTGTTCTGCCACTTAATCATCCACGTGGTATATAGTTTGGGAACAGGTCTCACAAACACACCACGTTCCCGGAATGATGCATTCTTGACCAAGATTGATAACTCAAAGTGAAAAAAAAAAATGCTCAGTATCTCAACGAACAGAACAAAACAACTCTTTTGATGCCATGAAAAAAAAAAAAAAAAAGGACTTCTCTCAAGAATCTTTTTCTCTCAAACGGCTCTGGTACTATGTTAATATAATAAAAATGCTAAATAAAGATTGCTGAAATAAATGCTGTCTCAATTGAAATAGACCTCCTATGTTGAGAAATAATCTATACATGGAAAGATATAATGACATATCCTACCGTTTGGAGCAATTATAATAAAATACAACTAAGCACTTTCTAAAAAATATACAATCAGGGATGACTATATAATAAATAATGAATGAATACCATTGCTAAGAATATACAAAATAATGTACCTAGATTCGTTAAAAGTGAATGCATAGATTTGCATATCATTCAAGCCTTAAATTTTCTTCAACTGGTTGACAAGTTTAGGGCTCGTTTGGATTCGCTTTTGTTTTTTGTTTTTTTAAACAGAGAAATAGAATTTGTTTTTGGAAATTTGCTTGATAACATTGTTTCTGTTTTCTGCTTTTAAAAATAGTTGCCAAAAATTTCAAAAAAAGTGGTAATAAAAATTTTTTAATACTTTTATTTTTTCAAATAAATTTCAGAAACAACGTATAAATATTTGTAGACAAAGTGTATGTATATATATATATATGAATATATATAAACAATATAAATTTGTATGACTTTCTCTTTCATTATTTGCACTTTATTATTTTTAGAAATAAGTAGTAAAATAAAATTTATTACGCATGTTTCTTGTTTATAAAAATTAAAAACCAAAACAAAATTTTGATTTCTATTTTCAATTAAATAAAAAATTGGAAGTGATCCCAAACAAGCCCTTGGCTTGTAGCTCAGCCATCTCACCGTTACTATTCAAAGCACTAACCAATCCATCAATCCCATGACATCAATCTTCAGTTCCATTGCCGCTATAGAGGCTGCCACACTCTCAGAATTCTCACTCATCTCCTCCATAACCCGAGCTTTAACATGACGACCAAAATTCGAGTCGTCTGGGCTACTTTCTCGGAAGTTGCGCACTTGATCACTTTGTTGATCAGCAGCTGACACTTGTGTTTTCGCATTAACACCCAGATTTGCCTTCAAATTCACCTGATCAAGATTTAAATCTTCATCATTCTCATTATTATCTTGTTTCGTTTTGCATGTCCTTCGTATCATCAGCATTATCTACATTACCACTAGCAGAATCCTTGCCAAAGAGTTCCTCCAAAGCATAATAGTGTATGAATGGTTGATAAAACAGTCCCTTTCCCTCCTTATTTCGAAACTACAAATTCAATACACCATAAAGCATATTGAGAGGTAAATCAATGAAAAGGTACGATCTACCAAATGAGTTATACAAAATTTTAACTTCGCCCATTCTTTATATGAATCTTTATCACCAACAATCATCATATGGTTGTCGCTCCATTTAAATCTACCTTCAGATACCATTTCAGTTATGGCATAATACTTTCTCAAGAAATTCACCATAGGTTCTCATCTCGCACAAAAGAACCTAGTTGCTATATGCTCTTTAACAATAATTATTTTGTCATATTTGGCAATGACTGAGAACTTTGAAGTGTAAACAATGGGCAATTTGTTATTTTTAATTTGCTTTTTATATGATTTAATTTTTTAAATCTAATTCTGAGAAATGCAAATCCATAATTAGACCAAATTAAGGTATTTTAATATATGTGGATAATGTCACAATTTACTTTGCACATTCATTTTGAACTAAATACAAATTTTATTAGGAAATATTCATGTAGCCAAATTAATAGCGGTAGATTTATACGCGTTGATGTAAAACACTTTTTTGTGAAAACCTTAATTTTATTAAGGGGTATGATAGTCTTTTCATAAATTGAGGAAAAAAAATAGCTGAAATTTAATTAAATTTGAAGCAAGGATCAAAGTGGAAGAATTTGTTGAGTTTGGGGACAAATTTGAATTTTTAAGAACTAAATTAAATGAAAATTCAGAACTTGGGGTTAAAATGTAATTTTGAGAAGATGGGTCATCAACTCATAAGTGACACATGTAACAAAATTCCAAAACTTCACTAAATCCCTAATTTTTTCCCTCTTACACATTACACTCTCCCACCCCCTCTCTTCTTCTTCTTTTTCGCCCTCTTCTTTTTGCAGCCTTACCGCTGACCACCAGCGTTGACCCACCGCCCGATTCTGGTTAGAGCTATTACTTTCCTGCTGGACAAAACCGCGCCAGTCTTCTCTGTTGCCAGTCATGTGGCCAACCATGGGGAGGAAGCGTGCGAAGACGCACGAGAGCCTCAACGTTCCATGGCTAATTTTCGGCATTTCGCTGCCTTAGACTGCCGTCCGCTACCATTCAATTGAAGCTCAGTCTCCCCCGAGTCTGGCCTAGCCTCTCACCACCACAAAATTCTAGCCAAGAAGCTCCAGTGAGCATTTAAAAGTTTTTGTAGCATTTTTGTAACAAAAAATGGTATTTGTGTAATTATTTTTGTAATGTTCATCTAATGCTCATAAAACTTTAGGAGATGAAAATGTAGTTTAACATAGGACAATGGATAGTAGATTTGTGGAAAACAAATGAACAAATTGAGAGAAAAACTGATCTGAACTTTGTGGTATTTTTCTAAATATTTTCAGAAAATGGTATTTTTGTAACATTTTTAATTAGTTTCTAATTAAACCCAAATTTGAGCTATTGGCCTCAAAACTGAAATTGGACTTCAGAATTAGACTAAGTAAGATTAAGAGACAAGTTTTTGATATAAAACATCAATATGTTTTGAGGTGTCACAAAATCCAAGATGCGATGATCGAAATTTCGTCTCGCTTTGTGTGCCACAAGCTTGGTCTCGGCCCGAAGCCCAAATTAATTGAATTATATGTCTAACCTAGCATTTTTTGGTGCTCTGAATTCAGTAGTGATCTTCATTTCTCGATTTGGGGTTTCATTTGGAAAGCCACCTCTCAAAGTGAGCTATCGGGTCCTAAAACGACTTTTCAAGTAACCGAGTGAACAGCAGGATAATCTATGGATGCCGATAACTTAGCCTACCTATCAAAGTTAGGTAGGGATTCAATTACCAATTTTTTACTCTTATTTTATTTAAAATATGCATTATGACCTATTTCTTCAAAATTTCGATTTTCACGGATTTAAGTAGTCTGATTTGATATTTAGTGAACTTGTGAACTGTTGAGATATATTGGATTATTCTAGGATTAGTTTGTATGATTTTTATACAGGTTTAAAATTTTGATTTTAAAAAAATACGGCCGTTATACTACCCGATTTTCTGTAAATCCTAGAATAATACCAAGTGAGTTTTAAAACATGATTTCCTTGATATACTTGATGCATGGTTATTACACACTCTATGATATGTTGTACTTACTATAAGATCATACACTTGAGCTCTATTTTAGCATCATAGTATTTAGATCACTAGTAAGCTGCTACAGTGCTAGCTGAAAGACTTAGGCCCTTGTATAAGATTTGCTGACACACCTCCGAGTAGTATCAAGATGCTGGGTACATCTACTAAAGAGGTATTAAAAGACCGTGATGAGAAGACGAGAGCTCATACTTATACTTGGTTGATTTATAATATGTAAAACATTGTGACTTTGGTTTTGGTTTTGATTACATGATTATCCATGATCTTGATTACTTTGCAAACTTGTTTCATAAATAGAGTATAGAAAGGTACTAACCATATAGGTATGAAAAATTGTATTCATACTAAAAAGGTAATTAAATTTCTACTGAGCATATAACTGTTCACCTCGTTATCTTTCTCCCTCTCAGGTGGCATGCAATGTAACTTTGGTAACTCCAGAGCGGAGTATTTAAGATAGGAAACTTGTTACTAATATAGTAGTTGGTAACTACCTAGTAACTCTTATTTTGGATTTGTAATAATATTTAAGCCTCATACTTTGGATTTAGCATGTATTATCTATTATGTCTATTGGTGATGATGATAGTGATGTATATACATATTTTACGAATATTATTAACAATTTATGTCTAGTGGTGATCACAATCTGTGAGAATTTACAATTTGGATTATTTTGAGAATTTACAATTTGGATTATTTTTATAATATTTTATAGAAGCTACCGTTTTTAAACTAGTAGTCATTTTTCTTAAAAAAAAATTGAGGTTTCTAAAATTTTCTAAAACAAACTATGAATTTCTACTTGTAAAATTCTTCTTCTGTCACTGGCCCGAAGTTTAGATCGTGCCCGAAGTTTAGATCGTGACACTTTTTGAAAGGAAAAAATATTTCATAAAATAATTTAGGTTACACAAATGTGTTACAACAATCACTAGACTAGGTAATTATATAATTTAACTAATATAATTGAACTTTTTTCTGATCTGCAATTTTTAACCAATAACATGACATGACATTATTAGACATAGCTCAGGATAATGCTTTTCAAGGTATGTAACAAAAACATTTTGATATGTCGAACAAACGCGTAAACATACTCGCTCAATTGTTTTTGGATATTCAAGCATCTATTAGTACATTGGAGATCGACTTTACAAGGTTTTGGATCACCCAAATGAACTAGTCTCTCTGATTCTCCTATACAAAACATAGTAGAAGTAAGCCAAATTCGTCAAACATACACACATAAATAATTGTAGAATGAAAAGGAATAAAAAAAATAATAATGGTCTTGTGTCATGTAATCTGTTATTGTCACGACCCAAAATCCGGGTTAGTGGCAGAAGGAGAATTTTACAAATGTGAGAAATTCCTTAATTTATTTGAAAAGTGTCAAAAGTTCTAGTTTGTATAAAAACGGTCCATTTAAATAAAATAATCGGAATTCTATCCCGTGAACCATTCTCACAGTTCGTATACACCATCAAACATAAATTGAACAATTACTTAAAAACATGAAATTAATTACAAAACCTAGCATCGTCATCATCTACCAAAAAGTCAAACACCAGAATGGCATACATAAGTTTGCAGACAAAATAGAAAGCAGTAATCTTGGTTCAATGCTAACACATAATCCAAATAGTCTAAAGACTACGACAACAAACTCCTAGCATTACCAAGAGACGAACTGCAATCAGGATGACCTCTTACTCCTCTTGATCACCAAGATCGCACTGGACACCACCAGAGGAGGAAGGTAGGGGGGTGAGCATATAATGCCCAGTAGGAAAATAGTTACCTCGGAGAAAAACAGTTCAATGATGGGAATCTCCTGTATGGTTAGTTCAAATCCAAAACATACACACACGTATATATATAATCCAAACCGGGAGCCAATATATATAAAACAGTGTAATCAAAACCATCACTCCATATGCACATGACACAAATCAACCCATACCCATGAGCTCACATCTTCTCATCTGTGGAAACTCAGAATGATGGCACTAAGTGTACCTAACAGCCTGCATGATACCTAAGCTCATACCTGGAGAGGATACCTACGTGTCGCCTACCAAACCTGGAGGGGCAACCGAATTGCCTACACCTGCTAAATAGGGAGGTAATCAGAAATAACAAGACCTCGCACAAGTTTACGGACTTTCACCGACGGTGGGGCATGCAGCGCCACACTGTAATACCCACGATGCTAACACAGTGCTCATGTATGATCCTATGACACGTGCAATACAGAATTGAAGTATAAAAACTATTGTACTCTGGTTTTTCAGTAAAACATGCATAATAGGTTTTTATAGAAAAATGGGCAACATAACGGCCCTATTTTTGATATACCCAAAATAACCTGCACACAGCATATTCCCAGAGCAGTACAGTATACATCGCATAACTAGATTCCATCACATAAAATTCAAATCATTAAAAAAGCACACTTGTTCTTATATGCTGCAGAAAATAAGTTTTAACTCAAAAACGGTATAAAACGAATGTAACTAAACCCCTACCTCAACAGAATAGCGATACCACGCTATTGAGTCCTTTAGGCGTCGTTGACG
>JXTB01000768.1:24888-57089 GCA_002914805.1 Parasponia andersonii | reverse complement strand
TTGAGTTTTAATTTTGCATTAGAATTTCACTACTGAAAAATTAGGAGTGTTCTTTTGAAACAAATTTTTGGTACAACTTTATTTGGAGAAGTTCAACGAGCAACTTTCAAGAGGACACAAGAGGGTTTCATCCAAAAGAGCAAATTCTACACGATAGTTTCATTTCTAATCATTTTTTCCTTTAGTTATTTTGTCTCTTTTATTATGATGGTCCGATTGCTCTGGATTTTGTTTTTACATTTTATTTTGAGCTAAATTTCTTGTATAGGATTACAAATTAAGTAATCCAATCATGCAACTTGATATTATTTGTCCTCTCTTTAATATTTGGTTTTCTTATTTAATTTATTAACTCTATTTTGTGCTCCAATTGCTTGACCACTGGTTAGATGATTTTGGAAACAATAATGAATGTAGAAACGAAATTTGTGTGATTTTCCTTAAATAAAATAACATACATATGTGTGAGATAAAAATATATAACAATGATAAAAATATATAACTATGTTGTGGTTGTAGCAATTAAAGAGAGCTAGTTTTTAATGAATCTTTTCTAAATCTAATCACCATAACAATATAGTGGATTGTTCAGCAAATGTATTTTTACATGACTGTCAGAACTGGCTTATAGATAATTTAGGACTACTCAGCTATAATTTTAATTATATAAAATTAGTTAGAGAAGTGAAAAACTCAAGTGAGTAGCTGGGTGATTTTTTAATTTTAGAATTTTTATATCCTTGATTGAACAACTTGTTCGCATACTTTATTTTTCTTTCGCAATCTTATTTAATTTTCATTTCTTGCATTTTTATTTTATTCATCTACGATTATTTGGGTAAAGTTTAATTAATAAAATTTTAGCACTTAACGAATTTAGTATCCAATTTCCGTGTGACTCATACTCATTTTTACTACTTTTTAATTGCTGAACATACACACAACAACTTACATATTATACTTATTTTCTTCTTTTCAATACAAGTTACAGTAGTATATAGGTTGCAATAAACCATGCGAACTTATCATGATAAGTGGTTTTTTTTTTTTTATTGAGCTGCACATTTTTAGGTTTCAATTATTATGAAGAAAAGATGAAACTGATTACACAAATAATTAAAATTGTAAAGAGATGGGAAGAAAAGTAAAATATCCTTCAAAAAAAACTGTGGGGCCCACTTATTTTAATTATATGTATAAATAGAAAAAAGATGGTTTCTACACAGGGCTTAAGAGCCTGTTTAGTACGAGGGGTAATTGGACTTGGGAATGGGACTCTAATGGATACCACATTTGTTTCTAATTTTGCTTTGTTTTTTTTTTTTTTAAGGCTAGGAAAGTGAACCATGTGTCATTTATTTTCCTAATGAGGGGTCAAAATTAAACCCTTCCCAATAGGTGGTTTTGCTATTACCCACCATCCAAATCTCAACCCACGTATTAAAAAAAAAAAATCGTACTTGTGCTCTGTTCGAAGAAACTCAATTGCCTCTCCATAGTTCCTCAACCCTAGACCTTCCTTTTTCAGCGAATATTTTGCCAATACCAACACTGTCATCGGGTCCTCATCATCATTGCCGCCACCATGTTCTGCCACCAGTTTTGGTCTGCTCCCCATTTCAGGTTCCCCTCTTGTTTCTCCTCAAATCTAGATTGTTATGATGTGGATCTATTGTTCTAAATAAATAAATTATTGTGGCTTGTACCATTTCTAGATTTCATGGTATGGGTATTGAAATAAAGGTTTATATTTGTTGTTTTCGTAAGTTTTATTTTTCAGATGAGAAAGTGGCTTTTTGTTTCTCAGATTATTACTTTCCTTTTATTGGGATCTTGTTTGTTCATATGATTTCATATTACCAGCTTTTTTTCATGTCATTTCGTCATAAATGCTAATGATTAGTGTAGGGCCTATAGGCTAGTAACATAGTTAAAGGGATCTAATCTCCGTGAATGTACATAGAAATATGTCTACATAATCACAATTTTGGAAAAGTTCATCTAAGGATTACTTTGGATATCTTTGATCTTCCTCTCGTTATCTCAAGTTGTCTACAACTAGTCCTTCCATTAGTTTTTTATAATATAGTTCTATCTAAATATTCCATCTACTTTGTAATAGAATAAACATAGATTGCAATAATTTTCATGAGTTTTTAATTGATAAAACTAGCATTAAAGTCACTAGTTTTTCAATTGTAATTTTTACTAGCCAATATGGCTCGTCTTCCTTTAGTTGCAAGGAAAAGAATTATTACAATTTTAGTTCAATATATGGAGATCTTTTAATCAGATATTGGGTATCGCAACGATGAAGGCTTCTTAACACTATATGGAGGACAAAGTTATCATTTTAAATGATTGAGCACTCTCACTTAAAACTCCTAAAGATTTTTTAACATGAAATATTCTTTTGCCAGGAACATAATAGAAAAGGTATTTAGATTATTGAAGGGACGATGGGCAAATCTTAGAGATCTATTTTACTATCCTGTCAAATTATTTTAGTATGTTACCTTCTTCGTAATTTGATTAGAAGAGAATTTGATTAGAAGAGAAATGTTTGTGGATCCTTTAGAATCTACTGCACATGAGGAAAATGATAATGAGGCCAATGACAAAGAAAATGATACGGATAATGATCATTATACGCATATTATTGAAACATCAAATACTTGGACAACTTGGAGGGACAATTTTGCTACGGAAATGTTTGACCAATGGTGAGGAAGTTGTCATTCTTAGATGCTATTTGAATCATAAAGAATTGTATTTGAATTATTTCTTTCGTTATGTATTAGCATTCTTATGATTATGTTACAATTTTTCTATGTTTATGGTTATGTTTTGATATTCTTCTTCTTATGATTATGTTTGCACTTTTTCTTTCTTTATGGTTAATTTGAACATGTTGTAGGAAACATAATAGAAGTTACTTCTCAATCAATATCACTTGGTGGAAAAAAGCATCAATGGACTTCCATTTAGGATTTAAAGTTGGTTGAATGTTTGTTAAAGATAGTCAACAGTGGGAGATGGAAAGCTGACCATGGAATATTTACGCCAGGCTACTAGCAACATATTGAAAAAAAAAAAAAAATGATAACTAATAAGATTCCAGGTTGCAAACTCATAGCACAACCACACATTGATGCACATGTCACATCCCTCCAGTAGATGCTCTTTTACTTAAGGCAATGCATCTTTTTGGCCCATTGTATTTATTTGTCATATCAATACTGTTCTCTCTCAATATTTAGAGCTCTCATGATTGATTATATGTTAGATATTAGTTCTTATTAATTCTCATAGAAATCTCTGATGTTATTTCTAAAAATTAGTGAGTGATTGCGTAGTGGATTTTACATGATTGGAGCAATGAGGAATGCCTGAAGATTTTAACGAAACGCAGAGAAGCAATTCCAAGCAATTTTAAATATAAGAGACAGTTTTAAACGACAATAAGGAAAATGATGATCATGTATTAAAGAAACAATACCATACAATTTCTAAGATGCTAGGACCTTCTGCTATTAGATTTGGTTGGAATGAAGATCTTAAGTGTGTAATGGTTGAAAAGTTGTGTTTAATGAATGGGTTAAGGTTTGTTTCTATATTTTTAAAATTTTAATTTGTTATAAGTTTGACATGTTCTTGACACTTTTGTTTAATGTTATTTACTATAATAAGGTCACTCAAATGCCAAAGGTTGATTAAATAATCTATTTCCATTTTATAATGAATTGGAAATTGTGTTTAGAAAGAATCGTGCTACTGGATAAGATGCCATAGAGCTCTCTGAAACAATTGAAGAGATGGAAATGAGATTTCGAATGATAAACAAACTGAGTATATTCCTTTTGTTCTATTAGATGAGCTTAATACCAATGCAAGTACGATTGGCACAAACACGCCATTAACACAAGCAGGTAAGGACGGTAAAAAAAGAGCCAAGAATGAAAATCCATTAGTTAATATACTTAATGACTCGGTGAACAAATTTGGTAATATTCAAGCTGTTGCAAGTGATAATATTAGAAAACTTGCTGATCATTTTCAGTTTGAGACTGATGGTGCTGCTAGGAGGATGAAAGTGTTTGACGAACTTAAAAAGATTGATAGATTAACGAATGATACACGAGTTAAGCTTGGGCAACTTCTTGTCCAAAATCGAGCTAACACCGATTATTTCTTTACCTTGGATGAGTTACATTGGATCTTATGGTAATCTACTGAAACTTTTTTTGTGATTAATTTAGGAGATCAGATGGACGAATTAAAATGTAACTTTTAAAGTTGTAGCATTATATCATGCTTACAATTTTTATTTTGGGATGAAACTTTGGAAATAATGGGATTGTAATATTTTCCATCTTTTTGTGACAACTCTAGGAAAGTTGATATCTTTCTCACATGATATAACTTTTGATGGGGAAATAATCTAGATATGAATATGTTGCATTTTCTAATTAGTTTATTGATATTAGTTGGTATGAATATAACAGCGTTGTCACATGATAATATATCGCAAATATGACATACCTATTTTTTTAAAAATATTTAAATTTAGTACATTTTTATTTTTATAAAATAATTATTTTTTTAAAAAAGTAAATTTATGATTTTGAAGCATATTATGTCAATTAAGTATATAAAAAAACCAAAACTATTATTATTGAAGGTATTTCAGACAAAATACAGAAAAAAAAAATCAGCACATTCCCATGCATAATTAAACACAAATTAAGATATTCCTAGAAATTAGAGACAAAAATCCAGAGCCTAATCAAACACAATTTTTCAGATTCCCAAGTAGTCACATGACCTTCCTCAACTTTCCCAATCCGAAAACTTGGAACTCCCCGTACCAAACGGTGCCTAAGGATAAAATAGAAACACCTCAAAATTTTCCTTAAAAAGGGATAGTATAGAAAAGTTCACTCATGCGAAAAGGATATTTCTTAACACAGCCTTCCAAAAAATGGGCACCCTTCCTTTGTAGTTTTCTCTTTAGTAGATTATAACAAAATAAAGGAAAATGTTTTTTTTGGGTTGTGAAAAATTTTTTATAATTAGTAACAAAAATATTTAGTCACAAAGTAATTTAATAATTTAAAAATATGATATTAAATAAGAAAATATGTGTCAACACTCAATTGAAAATATTTTTGATCACTTGTAAATACCAAATTAAAGGCAATTAAGTTATCAAAAGAAAAATTGAAAGCAATTAAGCAAATATTGCCATAGTAGCCAATAGAATAATGCCATGTGTCAAAACTCTTGCCACATTAAGCTGAACGCGTTGTCCTTCTATCTGACACTTAGGGAGTAAATGTAAATGTGTCAAACAATCGATACCTTCTAAAAATGATACAATTAATAAACCTCATTCTTTACTTTTTCATTCTTTACTTTTTCTATGTATGACCTAAAGCTGGCAATTCGGGCTAAGCTTAATAGGCCGGCCCCGCAGCTCGTCCCAGTAGTTTTAGGGCCTAAGTTGAGCTCGGCCCTAGGAGCAAGACTGGGTTGGGCCTAGAATTTCCGGCCTAGCCTGGTCCTTTTTTTTTTTTTTTGTTGGACATAGAATCATCTGGGCCCTTAATCTATTTAAAAAGAAAATGTTTTTTTGGTGCAACGATAATATGACTCTTTAGTACAATGACAACTTCCAGTGTATGAGACTATTTCGATCCAGAATTCAAAGATGAGGCTGATGGTAAGAAAACGAAAATGGTGAGATGTAAATACTATAAAAAATTATTAATTGCTAAACCATCTAGCGGAACCGCTCATTTGAATAAATATAGTGATGCATGTGTCAAAAAGCACAAAAAAAGACAACAAGCCCACTCAATCAACACTTTAATTCAATACGGATAGTTTGGTAAGTTCTTGGAACTATGACTCTTTAGTAGCTAGGGAGTCTCTAGCACGTTTAATTACTATAAAAGATTTACCATTAGAATTTAATGATTGTAATAGCCATAAAGATCATATTAGAAGATCATATTATCCCAACTTTATTAAAAGAATTTCTAGAAATACCACTAGGAGTGATTTGATTAAAGTTTATGAAAATATGCGTAAAGAATTAATATCTGAATTAACTTCATTAAATTTTTGTATTGCATTGACATCTGATATTTGGGGTGCTAATTCCAAACAAGATTATTTATGTGTAGTTACACATTATTTAGATTCAAGATGGATAATGAAAAAAAGAATAATTAATTTTTAGTTATTGATAATAAACATACTACTGAAATTATTAGAGATAGAATTTTAAATGTTATTGAAAAATATAGCATAGCGAACTGCATTATCTCTATTATTTTAGATAATGCTACCGCAAACACAAAGGCCGTAAAATTACTTAGTAATTTGGTAAGTTCATACACCGGAGGATTCTTACTGTTTTAATATTGTGCATGTTACATCATTAATCTTATCATCAAATCAAGTATAGATGTTATAAATATATATATTGAAAATATTCGATCTGCTATTGTTTATATTCATGCTTCTAATCCACGCATTTCCAAATTTAAAAGATATTGTATAGCTCAAAGATTAAAACCAAGAAAATTCCAAGTTGACATACCTATAAGGTGGAATTCCACTTATTTAATGTTGAAAAATATATTACCATATAAAATTCCAATTACTATGTTTTACAATTCAAAAATAGATTCATTAGAATTGAAAGATAAAGATTGCTTGATTTGTAAAAAATTTGTATACTTTTTAGACGTTTTTTATGAAGCTATTATTGCATTATTTGGTATTTATGATCCTACTTCTCCAAATATTATATGTCATATCTTTTTTATTGTTGAAATTTTTTGTAAGGAAAAATATGACCTTATATTTGTACCAATTATAACACGTATGTAAGAAGTATATTTGAAATATTTGATTCTAATTCCTCTATTATATTCATTTGCTTTTATTTTAGATATAAGGGGTAAATTGTATGGTCTTTCTAATTTAATTAGTTACATTTCTACATGTTTTGAGATAGATTATAATTCTGAATATATAAATACTCGTGACAAATTTTTTGAAGTATATAGTATATATGAGGCTAAGTTTGGTAGTAGTCAACAACAACATACTCCATAACAAATTGAAGAACAATCAAAGAATAAGTCTTTTGGAACATGATAGGTTCTCGTTCTCAAGGGCATGGTCGTGGCTCATCATCAACATCATGAAGTTCAAGTCAACTATTACCACCAATGAATCCACAACAATCCTCTGAGCTTAATTAATATATTGAGCTAGACTCTGATATCAACCCCGATGATAAGAACTTCAAAGTTTTGGACTAGTGGTAAAAGCGTCAACCAAGATTTTCGATGCTTTCATAATTAGCTCGTTTAATAATTCTGGTATCCACAATTTCTTCAGAGCCTACTTTTAGCACAACTACGATAATAGTAGATGAGAGGAGGACTTCATTGGCTCTTAAAATGATTGAGATACTAGCATGTGTTAAAGATTGGGAAAAAAGGGCAAAGCGAAATCAAGACACCATACGCATTTGTAATAAGGAATTGGTTGAAAATTTTAATAATTTGTACATAAACGATGATGATGAGTCATAAACTCATAATTAATGATATACTAAATTTTTTATGTAATAATTTGAATTGTAATAAATGATCATCAATAAAATTAAATTTTAATATTTCAAATTTATTTGTTTTTTTTTACTTTTTTTACTTTTTATTATAATTCTAAATAATTTTCTTAATAGTTTTTTTAACAACTTTTTTTAATCAACTATTCAATTTCAACTTATATGATATATCCTATATTCCTATTTAATTATTATTAATTTTTTAATAATAGAAAAAAATAACATAATTAGTTTATGTTATCAATTTTTTAAAATAAAAATTCAATTAAAAAGTTTATTATACCTAACATATTTTTAGAAAGTTGTTAAAAAAAAAAAAACCAAAAATGGGCCAACACGTTTCGGCCTGTCCCCAGTCTCAATCCGGCTTGGTCCGATATTGGCCCATTTAAAAACTTGGCGAGCTAATAAGCCCAAGCCGGGTCCTATTTTATTTTTTGTGGGCCTGCCAGGCCTGCCTGCTCGCCCTCTCAAACCCGTCGTGGGCTAACCGGGCATTTTGCCACCTCTAGGATCATCTCTCTCTTCAACCGAAATCACTAACCCCTCCCTGTTAACACTCTTAGTAAATATAACTCTCTCCCTCTCTATGTCAAAGCTCCCTAACCGAGACCATCAATCCTCTCCCTCCCACGTTTTCATTCTCATACATACGTATATATTAGAGCACTATTATTATTAATCCCGAGTCAGAAGCTCAACACGGCTACGTGAGAAAGAGAACAAGGCATAAATTTAAATGCATTCAAGTGCATCCCACTATTAAAGGAGGCCACGTCAGTTAGAAAAATATCCCGTTCTGGATAAGTAGCGTTATTTTAAATATTAATATTCTTTATCTCTTTCTTAAAAATAGTCAACCCACCTGCCTTATTTTATTCCAATATGACACAAAGCTTCCATATACTCCTTTGTATGTATATATATTACGAAATGAGTACAATACGGATTTGTTTTATTATTTGAAATTAATTTTGACTATTATATTTTAATTTAATAATTATAATTAAATGTGTTGAAACAAATTCTAATTTAATTTAAATAATGACATTTATTTTTATAATCATTATATTTAAATTCTCCATTGAATTAAAAAAAATCCCTATTATACTAGCTCATGTTATATTATTATTATGGTTGCCAATCCAATAGGTATTTTTTTCTATTTTTTTTTAGCCGTTGGATCACCATTAGATGGTGATCCAATGACTATAATGAAGTGAATAAAAAGACGTGCATCATTAATGCTCTTTCTCTCTCTTACTTTTTACAATAAAAAAATGTGCATGCTAAATTTTCATTGGTCAAATTGATACATACCCATAGGTAAAAAAAAAAAAAAACCTGGATTGATTATTATATATAATTTTATTATTATTATTATTATGTAGGTTTTGAGAATACTAAACAGCTGGCTAAATTATTTTCTCTTGCTCTAAATATTTAATAAATACCCTATGACTCCTCGACTTCTACTGAGAGTTGTCTTTTATCTTCTCGCATTTTAAACTCTACCTAAGCAACCCAATTTGTACAAAATAGTATTACTTTGCAGCAGTGTTTACAAATGTGGTGCCAATTTACCCTAGTTAATAGACGGTGTCACAAAAAGAATTTTTTTACCTATCAAATATCGAGGCCCTCTAGATAAAAATGACGAAATGGGAAAAAGAAATTTCTATGTTTCTCATATTTGAATAAACTTTACAAATTGAGAATACTGTTGCAATTGAAATCGAGAATTATGAGGAAAAACTTTAGAAAATTTTCACTGTTGTATACCCACTATTCCGAGGTGCTTTTTTTGTAATTTGATTAAAGAAAAATTAATTGAGCATAAGAATACTTAATTAATGATAAGTAAAATAGTTGTCGAAATAGAGAAAATGACATGAAAAATTGTAGCAATACAATTCCACGTATCAAAAAATTATTACGTCTTTGACAACAACCTACAAAAAACACGTGTGAGTGGTTTCAATGACTATTATCACATGTTAGATAATCAGTATTTCTGACACAGATAATTCAAATCATTCAGTTAAAAATACAAATAAATAATACTAAAATAAAATAAATAGCTAGACAATTAAATCTTTGACAAAGATGATTCCAGTCATATTGTCAACGATAAAAGAATATAAAAATATTAAATTTAACATGAACGATTACAAACACGGGTTGTATTCTCTATAACTCAACTTACTCAATAACTCAGAATCACAGATGTATAAATATTTAAAGTATAGAATTTAAATATTAATATAATATATATATAATCAATACTCTGTAAATATTTAAAGCAATAAAAAATAATAAGCTGTATAGTTCAACATTATCAAAATTTTTATAAAAATAATAATAATAGTAATAATAATATAGATATATATTAGGATAAGAAAAGAATATATATACACACAGATGTAGCTATGTATAGATATATATATATATATAGGCACCAATCTAGTAGGTATTTAGTATGAATATTTTTTTATTATAAAAAATAAAATAGAGAAAGAGTATTAATAATTCACATCTTTTCATGTATTTCATTATAGTCATTAAATCACCATGATCGGCAACTAGATAAAGAAAAAAAATATCTATTATTTGATTGACAACCTATGTAAATATATATATTTATATATATATATATATGTGTGGTTGATGGAAAAGTTTTTGATGGTTTACCGAACCGAGGAAGTATGGGAATTTGTGAACTAATTAAGAAAGTACAATAGTTTTGGTTTTGTAAAAAAAAAAAAATATGAGAAGATTGGTGAGGTGATGGGAAGATTAGTACGGGAAGAAGAATAGCCGAAATAGAAGGAGAAAAGTAGTACGGGAAAAGTGAGAATAAGAGAACTAATTGCGGCTCCCCAAAAATGCAAAATGGNATGTAAATATATATATATATTTATATATATATATATATATATATGTGTGGTTGATGGAAAAGTTTTTGATGGTTTACCGAACCGAGGAAGTATGGGAATTTGTGAACTAATTAAGAAAGTATAATAGTTTTGGTTTTGTAAAAAAAAAAAATATGAGAAGATTGGTGAGGTGATGGGAAGATTAGTACGAGAAGAAAAATAGCCGAAATATAAGGAGAAAAGTAGTACGGGAAAAGTGAGAATAAGAGAACTAATTGCGGCTCCCCAAAAATGCAAAATGGCAGTAGTGTATGTATATATATATACATATATATTTATTGATCCCTCGTCCTTTACCATTGAATACCATTTACTGACTTCACAGGCGTTAGACACCTGTGTAATGAGGTGTCAAAAGGAAAAATAAGTTCTTATTTTTTTGATGAGGTGTCAATCTCTCAACTTCTCCAACGACAAGTCTACCACTTCTTCGGCTAAATTGTGTCTTCTAATATAATGTTTACATGTGGTACTTTGTGGGACTATTCTTCATTCTAGCTCTGACACGTGTCATTGAATTTGATGTTGTTCAAGTTTATTGATGACAGTACCGGTTTAAAAATTTAAGAAATTGGCACTTGTTTTAGGACGTTGCGGTCCACTTTTGTTCAATGTAATTTTAAAGCGTCATATTTTCTTAATTCATCGTGTATATTGTATAATTATCATATTATTTATAATTTAATATTTTAGTTAGTAATTAATTATAAAACTTTTATTATTCCTCCAAACACCTACTAAACGATGTCTACTTGGCAAAATTACTTGAGTAAATAGTATGTCTAACTCAATCAAGTTTTTACCTCACAAAAGACATGGATTTCTAATGTTATATATTAATTGAGATAAATTGGTACCATATTTGTAAGAACTATGGCAAAGTAATATTATAATTGTAAATTGGTCCAAGACTTGAGAGATATGTGTGTGAGTTTGGGGGGGATTAGTGATTCAAATCTTGGTAGGGTATGTATGTGTTATTTTCCCTTAAATTTGTAGTAAGTGGTGGTCATTAGTTAAGTTCCACTTTTTTTAAAAAAAAAAAAATTCAAATGTGATGGGACAAAAGATAACTCTAAGTAAAAGTTAGGGATTGTAGAGTCTTTTGTCCCTAAATATTTGCAAATGCTAACTAACACTACATATATATATATATATATATTATATTAACATAACTGTTAATATTTACATTCAGCACTTCAAATTCCTTTAGACTCGTGAGTATAAGTTGTTGACGAATTAAATTTGCTACATACAACTATAAAAGGTTCTATGCAAGTACTCTAGCCAACATGCACGTTAAATTCAACACTTTTGTTTTCCTTTATCTTTGATAAAATAACTCGAATCACTTATGTCAAAAATTTAACTTTCTAATTATTTATTTATATTTCTGACCGAATAACTAAATACACTTGTGTTAGAAAAAATAACCATCTTTTTATCTGTTTATGACCATATGATTGGTATTATTTGCATCATAAATACTGACTATCTACCACATGGTGATGGTCATTAAAACCACCTAAACCAGTTTACTTGCGAGTTGTACCATCAAAGATCTTATAATTTTCTGATACGTGGATTTATATTTTCATAATTTTCCACATCATTTTCTCCAGTGTTGCCATTATCTAACTTATCCTTAATTAAATATTTTTGTACTTAATTAATTTATCTTTAATGAAATCACATAAAAAAAGTATCCACGGAATAAAGTTCATAAATACTCATTTTCTTAAGCATATTTTAAAAATACTTGATTTTATTTTTATTTCAAAAAAACCCCTATTGTTTACCTCTTTTTGGATAAATGTATATCAAAAGTATTTTAGATATGAAATGAACACTACAACATACATTTCATGAATGAATATTATACTTAAACGTTGGTGTACATTTCAAAATATATACGTACTATAGGCATAAATTCACATTGTAAATGTAAAATGTAGGTAAAATTTAGTAAGCAATAGATATATATATATATATATATATTTATCTTTATATTAAAAACGTATGCCACGCAAATTTTATATATGAAATATTCAAAAAAAAAAAAAGAAACTGGTATTTTTGAAAAAAAAATGTAAATTTCTCTGAAATAACTTCCCCAGAAAGGTTAAAATTAAAGAAGGTAGCAAGTTTGTAATAAGTAGCGTGAAAATGCCAATGAAAAAAAAAATAAAAGAAAAGTTGAAAATTAGACTAAAAATGACCTTTCCTGCATAGAAGACTAAGGCAGGAGCAACTGCACAAGGATGAAAATTAAGCAAGCCAACTTGTGAAAAATTGTAGAAAACTTGCTGATTATTAATCTATTATAGAATAGAATAAGAACAACCAACACAAGTGTTATGCGATTTCAAATCCACGTCATCAGTCAAACGCTAAAGAAGGAAATTCAACGATTGTGAAGTGGATGCATCAAATCACACGAGTGCCTTTCAATCAAAGTGCGACCTGTTCCGAATAGATAATGTGCAAGCAGAATAAAAGGAAACTAAATCAAGTTTCTTCAAACGGGTAATTTGTGAAAAAAGAGAAACAAGCTTCTGAGTAAAGTTCAAGCAATCCATTCATTAGGTATTACCTAATTTTATATTGTTACCCAAAATTATATTTTTTGATTATGTACTTTTCTGTTTTCACAATTGGGAAATATTAAGCCACCCTCACTTATGTAAAGAGGGATTTCTCTTATAATTTGGATCTCAAAATCATTTTACTATACACTATCTCTGTAATTCTCTCTTTGCTCTCACCTTGAGACCTAGAGAAACTCTTGTAATTCTCCACAAAATAGTGAAGAACAGTGGATATAAGCTCATCTTTTTTTAGCACTGAACCACTATAAAATTCCTATATATTTACTTTATTTTATTTTTCAATTCATTTCATACACAAACCACATCTTGTAATTTTCTATATTCATTATTGACAAAATCTCCATTCAACAATCACAAACATCAGAAACACTACTAAAAATATTGGAGTTAGCCAAAATCAACCTCATAGTGCTACTGCATAAGTCGATCCTACTCAAGATCAACCAATTGTGACCGCGTCTGAGGAAAATATTATTCAGAGACAAGATCGCATGAACGATGCTCTTCTAAACCTTCAACAAATCATCAATTAGATGAATGATTCTTTAAGGTGACTTGCCAAAGAAAAGATTATGATGCCATCACAATAGGAATGTCCTAGAGATCGTTCTACTTGACGATCCAAAATGGGGATTTGGATTCAAGAAGTAGTAAATCGCGATAGCCCAAAGCCTAGCAAGAGCGACATGCAGATTGCACTTCTAAGGGAAAAAATAAGGTTGCAGATTTACTACAAGAATCTGGTACTAGAACCTCCAGTATGGACTGTGATTGTGGACAACTCTCTCGTAGAGCTCCAACCAACCACAATCATTCAAACAATGAGCAAAATTGTCAATCGAAAAACATCTTTAAAAAAATAGACATAGAGCCAAGGCAGAACTCTGCAGACCTAAAATAACACTTAGAATAAAAACATCAAAGAGGGAGTTATGAGTGATCCACATCGCGTCATAATACCGAACCCCATCACGTCGAATTATTTAGTATAATCTTCTTTAAAGTCACTACTGGCCTTACTTGATCAACTTGATGTTCATAACGTCAGGATCGCATTAAATACAATTATTGGATGCGATGATGAGCTCGTAGATTGAAATCATCAATCATCGTACAATGAAGGAGTTTGAGCTGCTGGATTACCAAGAAAATTCAAACTTCTCATGATAAACACTTTCGATGGAAAGATTGATCCACAAGATCATATGGATTATTTCAACGATTTGATAGAGCTCCACTGAGTTAATGACCTCACACGATGTAGGTACTTTACTGTAACCCTCACACGTGCAACAAAAAAATAGTTTCGAGGAGTTTAGCTCGGTTCGATCTCATCTTGGTAGTAGCTCCAAACTTCATTCTTAAGAAAGTTTCAAGCTACGAAAAATTTTATTGTTCCATTCAGTCTATCCACCATTCAACAAGAACCAAAGGAAATTCTGCGATCATACTTCAATCGTTTTATCCCCTGAGCTGGCAAAGGTCAACAACTTGCCTGAAGGAGGAGTCTTGACTTTAAGGATAACTGGAGTACGACTAGAGGCTAAACTCTAGAAAGAGTTGCTGGAGCAAGAATGTAGGAGTCTCGAAGATTTCTATTAGAGAGTTGGTCGACATCTAAGAATGGAATCTTCTCTAAAAAATCTTTATAAGATAAAAAAAAAAGGAGGAAAGAATACAACCAAGGATACGACAACAACAACCAACGACAATGACAAGAAGTCAAAAAAGAGAAAGAATGAGTACTAGCTGAAAAGTAGCCCGAGCCAAAGAAACAGGAAATTCCAAGGGCTTCCCTGTAATTCAACAATTATACCAAGTAAATTACACCCATAGATCATATTTATGCAGTCATAAATCAGCAGGAGTAGTATCGTCAACCGGAGCCAATAAAATGGGATAGAGTAAACTGCGATCCTAACAAGTTTTACTGATATCATAACGATATTGGATACTATACTAATAACTACTATACTCTGACAGATAAGATTGACAGGTTAATCAGAGAAGGGTAATTGCGGCAGCATACTAGACAAAATAGTGGGATAAGAGAAGAAAACTAACAACGACCTACAGAGGTTCAACACGAAGTATGAACCATCTTCAGAGGACTATATGTTGGTGGAGATTCAAAGAGAGCGCATGATAGATATGTACGAAAAGCACGATAGTAGCCATTAACTAATATGATGCACCTCGAGCAACATCTACAAAAGCTTCAGTGGGTACCAGACATAGACATTACTTTCACGGAGTCGGATGCTAAGGAGGTCTATTACCCATATAACGATGCACTCGTTATAAAAATCAACTATGGTAGCATGCAATTGTGGTGAGTATTAGTCGATAGTGGAAATATTGTTGATATCTTATACTATGATACCTTCAAGAAGATAGGATTAAGTGATAGCAATTTAAAACCTATTGTCACTTCATTCTATGGATTTACTGGCAATAACATAATGCTGAGGAGTATGATTGAGCTGATGATGAACGTTGGAATTTATCGTAGAGTTTCAACGACTATGACTCAATTTTTGGTAGTAGATTGTCCTTCAGCATTTAATGCCAAATTAGGAAAACTAATTCTAAGGGAACTACGAGCTGTTAGCTCGATTTATTATTTACTATGAAGTTTCTAACTCAACGTGGTGTAGGCAAAGTACGAGGCAACCAATATAATATACGGTCTTATTATAACAATTCTTTGAGCTCGCTACAAGAAAGATAATAGCTCATACAGTGGTGGACTAGGTACAAAAAGAAGCGTCAGATGAAATGTTAATCGAGGACCTTGACCCAAGAGAGATCAATGGAGAGGTCAAGATTGGACCTATCAAAAACTTGGAAGATTTGTCAATCAATAAATCTTTGAAGGTGTTAAAAATTAGAGTGAAGCTTTAGGATCCAGTGCGAACTGAATTGGTTACATTTCTATAAGCAAACATGGATGTCTGCGCTTTGCAACATTTAAATATGGTGGAGATTGATCCGAATGTTATGTGCCATTGCCTTAATATAAATACAACAAAGAAGCTCGTATGGCAAAAAAGAACAACAATGGATCTAGAATGCTATATCACACTAAAAGAGGAGGTCGAGAAGCTGCTTGAGATCGGATTCATCAGAGAATCTTTTTACCTAAAGTGACTTATAAACCTAGTTTTGGTGAAGAAGCCCAATAAAAAGTAGAGAACTTGTATTTATTTCACTGATATTAACAAAGCTTGCCAGAAAGACAGTTTTCCACTTCCAAGAATAAACCAGCTTATCGATACGACATCACGATATGAACTGCTAAGTTTCATGGATGTGTATTCAGGATACAATCAAATTTCTATGTATGAGCTAGATGAGGAACACATCTTGTTCATCACTGGTCAAGGATTATATTGCTACAAAAGGACACTATTTGAACTCATTAACGCGAGAGCTACTTATTAATGTCTTGTCAATATGATGTTTCCAAAACAAGTCAGCAGAACAATGAAGGTATATGTTGATGACATGTTAGTGAAGATGAAAAAAGTTGAAGATCATATCAAACACCTTGATGAGATGATCAAAATTCTTTGAAAGTATCAGATGAAGCTAAACCCCCAAAAGTGTGCGTTTAGAGTAGGATCTAGGAAGTTCTTAGGATTTATGGTCATCAAGCGAGGTATCGAAATCAATGCTCAAAAAATCCAAGCATTGATTGACATACAGTCACCTTGCAAACCCAAAGATGTGTAGTGTTTGGTAAGTAGAGTGGTTGCATTGAGTATATTTGTATCAAGATCAACAGACAAGTGTCAACCATTCTTCAAGGTGCTGAAAGGTTCGAAGAGGTTTGAGTGGATCGAGAAGTATAAGCAGGTGTTCCAAGAGTTGAAAAAACATTTGGATTCTCCTCAACTCTTGTCAAAACCAAAACTAGGAGAAAAGCTATATTTATACCTCGTTATTTCTAAATACGCAACCTGTATATTACATAAATAATTCGAGAAGAAAATATATAGCGACATGTACATTACGTGAATAAAAGACTACTCGACGCTGAAACAAGATATCTAGAAACGGAAAAATTTGTATTAGTGCTTGTTGTTGGATCCCGAAAGCTTCGACCATATTTCCACAAGCATTCCATTGAGGTTTTCAGGAATTTCCTGTTAAAATAGGTTTTGCAATAGCCTGAGGTATCAAGATAATTACTCAAGTGGGCAGTGGAGTTGAGCCAATTCTACATCAACTTTCGACTTTGCACTGCAATTAAAGGTCAAGGTCTTGCAAATTTTATCGTAGAGTTCACTTACAATGTCGATCTTCCCTAAGAAGTAATTGAGAAACCTACAATAGATTTGGCTAAATTATGAAAACTTTATGTTGATGGATCATCAAATGAAAATGGAGCAGGTGCCGATTTGATGTTAATTAGTCCAGAGGGGCATAATATCTATTATACACTTAGCTTTGTATTTCCAACATCAAATAATAAACCAGAATATGAGGCATTGATAGCTGAACTTAAGCTTGTATAAGAATAAAGGTCAAAATGACCGAGGTATTTAGTGATTTCCAGTTAGTCATTTGTCAAATGGTCGAAGACTACTAAGCTAAAGGAGAAAAGATACCAGCCTGTCTACAGGAGGTGCAAAGATTACTTTTGACATTTACTGCTTATAGCATTAAGCTACTTCCTCGTACTAAAAATACCCAAGCAGATGCCCTAGCCAAGCTAGCCTCAATGAAAGATGCAGAATTACTAAAGGTAGTTCTTGTCAAATTCCTCGCAAAACTAAGTATCGAAGTAAAGCCTCAAATAACTATGCCGACCAAAAACCTTAATAGATAGAACATATAATAAAGTATCTACAAGATAGCGACATTTCTGAGAATAAAGACGAGGCAAAGTGGCTCTGAATAAAGGCAGCTCCCAATATCATCTATAACGGGAAGCTTTATTGGAGAAGTTTTAGCTCGCCATCATTGTTATGTGTTGATGAAGAGAAAGCACTCTACATTATGAGAGAGATTCATGACAGGATATATGAAAATCATTGTGGAGGGTAGGCACTTACGCATAAACCTCTTAGATCGGGGTATTTTTGGCCTACTATGAATAAGAATGCAATGAAATTTGCCAAGAAATGTGATAAATATTAGATATTTGCAACCATTCCTAGATCACCTCTTATTCCTCTTACCTCGATGACTAGTCCATGGCCATTCACAGTATAGGGAATTGATATTATTGGGATGCTCTTATTAGTACAAGGCGGATTAAAGTATGTCATAGTCATAGTTGATTATTTCACCAAATAAACAGAAGCCGAAGTGTTGAGTATTATTTTCGCAAAGAAGATGACTGATTTTGTTTACAAGTCTATGATTTGTCAATATAGTATATCACACATGATAGTTTCTAATAATGGAAAACAATTCGACTGTAATAATTTTTGCAACTTCTATGATAATCTAGGCATTAGGAAAAGCTTCTCAGCCGTTGTTTATCTACAAGCTAATGGTCAAGTCGAAACTATAAACAAGGTACTGAAGCAAAATTTAAAGACGCAGTTTAAAGGCTACAAAGGAGCTTGGCCAAAAATGCTTCCTAAAGTATTATGGGCTTATCACACTACTTAATGAAAAACCATTGGAGAAAGTTCATTCTTTCAGGCCTATGGGTATGAAGCAATGGTCCCATTTGAAATTGGTCTAAGCTCATTATGAAAATATACTTATGAGTGAGATATATGATACTCAAGATTCTCATATGCATGCTAAGCCAATAATAAATATGTTCATATTGCATAATAGACATATCAAGTAACTAGTATAAACTTTATAGTAAATTACTTACTCTTTATTGTTAAATGCTTTTGATATGTATTATTGTACTAATATTTATCAAAGTATCCCTATGTAGTGTAAAAGCTCAGTACCCTCCGAGAGAGAGAACTTGGTTTGTGAGAAGAACAAAGAATATATATTCATAAATATAATCTAATGTGCACATACATTAAAATCAAGTTTGTTGATAACTTGGTCAAATGGTAGTTTTTTGATAAAATGCATTTTCACACTTTTTGGACCAAAATTTACTGTGTGTTTAACATGTTAAATAGCTTCAATTTAATGTTTAGGACTCATTTATAGCATTTTATTTGTCGGCTTCAGGTAAGCATGAGGTGACCGTCATTGTACTGATTTGTGTTTAATTTCACTAAACTAATTTAGATTTAGCTTAATCGTGTAATGCCAATTTTTTACGTTCTAATAATCAAGCATTGATACTATGTTTGCATTATTTATTAGAGTCTAGTTAATTTATTTTTATGTTTAATGATTAGTTTTGGGGCTAGGTTCCACTATATTACAATAAGATTGGCTATATAGGATTATAGGTCAAAGTATGACTAGTTTTCACTTTCTAAGCTAGGATTCACTAATTTTGTCTACACTTGGGTGTATGGGAGTGACCAGCAATGTGGTGACCATATTAAGGATGTTTTAGAGCCAGACACATAATGTGAAAATACCCAAAATACCCCTTAGAATTTAAGTTATACCATTTCTTAGTCATTAAATATCACTTTTAGACCAAATCTGGTCATTTTTTTCTCTTTCTCTTCAGCCATGACCTGAATCTCTTCAATATCTTTCTACAATTTTTCCAACTCTCCTTAACTATATCTAAGAGTTTCCAAGTGGTAGAACACAAATTGGAGCTTAAGAAAGCAATAAAGGTCTAAACTAGTCAAGGTAATTCTACTAGTTCTCCTTCCTAGGTTTTATTTTCTTATTTCAATTCTATTTGATATCAGTTTATAATGGTTCTTCTAGGATCTCTTGAGTCCTAAAATCAGTTTCAAAGTCTTAAGAATCAATTTGATGGAAGTAGAGGGCAAGAATTGTAGTAAAAGCTTAAACTAGATAAGGTGAGTTCTATTTAGGATTTTGAATTTGTAGTTAATTTTTTTTGTTTCACCTCTTAAACTAAAGCTATTATTTGATGAATAAAGGTCCTAGAAAATCTTATATATGGCTGGAAATATAGAATTTAAGTGGGGGATTTAAGTTAGACTTAAATCTCCAAAATTTACGATTTGTAGATTCAAGTGTTTTCATTATTGGAATAAGTTTTCTACGCTTATAATTTGATTTGTTTACTTAGAATATATAATACATTGATTCTTTTATATATATTACATCATTTACTTGCTGGATGTGATGTTATAAAGTATAAAAATAGTTATAAACTATGTTTAAACTAAAAAAAAGTTCAAATATACTTATGTCATTCTCAGTGATCCTCTTTGATATATATATATATATATATATATATGGGAATTACCTTGTCAATTTTTATTACAGATCTAAATCAAGATTTAAAAGATATGGGAATATCTTAAAAAGAGGGGTTGTGCTGTCCCAATACTTTTAAAATTAAATGGTATCATTTAGAAGCAAATGGACTAGTTTTTACGAAATTATGTACCATTTTAGATCATTTTTGTACTAAAGAGCTAGCATTCTTATTTTGATGATTTTAATTAATTTGTAATGCTAGTTATTGACTACCATATACCTCAAACGACTTATATGCTTTAGTTTAATTTGTGATTAAGTTTCTTGAATTTGTGAAAGTTATAATTTTAGTCTTATGGTCGTTCTCTTTAAGCATTTTACATTGTAGTGATCATTCTAGTAATAAATTGATATCAGGTCTTCTACACATCTTGCCAAAGAGAATACTGATCCTTTTCGCTATCTTTTCTGTTAGACATAAGATAAGTAAAAATTTATTTTAACTGTATCATAAGAATAGTAGTAGATATAAGATATTTTCCTATATACTTATATGTACTATATTAATTATATGTTATTCCTATTGTTATTATAAGTCATAAAAGACATAAGCATAACATGATCATTTAAGCATGATATTTAAAGAAGTAAAATTTTCCATGCATTAGATTTAAAATAGTACCAGTGTACTGATTTTTATGAGATATGTTTTAAGTATATTTTTAGTCTATCTGTATTGAGTAAGTATGATTTGTACAGGCATCCTTTCTGCATAGGTGGGCACGGCTTATCGATTGCTAGGACTGAGTATTGTACTATGAGATTTATTAGGTGCATTACCTAGTCAGTCTACATTAGATAAGTATGGTTTACATTGGCCATATGTTTTCTTCCCACATAGGTGGGTACAGTGTACCGACTACCACGACTTTGTAGTATACTCAAGGGTCCTATGAAGAAATTTGTTCTAAGAAAAGTGCATCAAAATGAAAAGCTACGAAAAAAAGAGTACAATGAGAATTTCAATAAAGTTTATGCATGAAACACATTCACGAGCATGCATGGTCTTTACTTACTGAGCATTAGCTCATTTAGTTTATGTGATATAGGTGAGGAGATATATGATGTATAAAATTATTGGTTAGCTAGCATGCCTCCTTGTCACCATGATCATGCAGATATAGGTGAGCTTGACTTATGAGCATTATTTTTCTTGTATTTTGATATTTTAATGTGTTATAAATATTACTGCTGATAGCAAGATGAACTAATAAGGATTTTTTAGTTGTACATTTTATAAAGATACTTTTAGAAAGTAATGCTACGTAGTTTCTTTTGTTTTAGAGTTTGAAAAGCTTAAACTAGCCCACATTTTTTAACGAAACTGAAGTTATAGTTTATAAAAGAATAATACTTACTAGTTTGACCTATATAGTCCTATCGATAAGCTCGAGGGTGTTACAAGATAAGAACCACATATTGATGAGGATTGAGCTCGATTTTCTGGAAGAAAGGCGTGAGTAGTCTCAATTACGAGTAGCATCATATCAACAGTATACTGCTCACTATTACAAATCTAAAGTAAAAAAATAGACAATTTAAAGTTGGTAATCTTATCCTTCGACAAGTTCTCCCTAATACTAAAGAGTATAATGTTAGTATATTTGGACCCTTTTAGGAAGGACCATATGTTATTGATGTCGTCATTCAACCTGGAACATATAAATTAGCTCATACTGGAGGGTAAAATATCGAACATACTTGGGATGTAGAACAACTTTGTTATTCTTATCAATGAATCTTCTTGTATCTTCATATAGCTTCATTGGTCTAAAGGGCAAATCTTATTATTCGTCATTCAAATTTATTAATCAAGGTATTATTTCTTCAATTTATTATATTATCTTTTTATTAGTTCATTTTTTATAGTTTTATGGCAGTCTTTGAATACCATAAAACTCAAAGGGTAATGAAATCAGATCAAGTAATTTCTACTCTCTTCCTAGAGAACTACGCAAATGTTCATCAGGATTTAGAATTGTATATCAACATATTTTAAAATTTTTAAAAATCCTAGGATTTTTCCACGCTTCATGCCTTAGCATATCGTATTACGTGATATCCCTCCTTGAACAAACAAGTGACTAAGCAAAACATCTATAGATCAATGTGATATATTGGTATTCATTCTATTGATATAGAACTTTTGAAAAACACATTTGAGTTTGCAGCACTCATGCTCATTATTTTTTGTAAGTGATCTAACCTATCCTAATACTTAAAATTTGTTTTAAGTTAATTTGATTCAAATCACAATAGCGTTCTAATCAGGCACTTTGATAATTGACTACTTAGTTAAATTATGCATTTATATATTGTTATGTGATAATTTTATTTTTAATTTTTCAGAAGTAAGAATTCGATAAAAGAAACTTTATAAATATGAACCTAGATCCATGTGTGAGTAAAATGTTACAAAAATGATCAGGATAAGCTTGCATTTGTCTATAAATTTACGAACATGGTAAAAAAAATATAAATATATATATGTATTGTTATATCTTCCCATGTTAACAACTTCTCCGCGGCCTTATCAGTCTTCTAACTCTCGATGAGTTTGACTATATCTTCACCAAGGAATGAGAAGTCAAACCCCGGATGCTCGTAGTAGATGTTGTATACAATGGTGGATATGACGATGTCACTAGCTTTGACTTCGAGCTCCTTACCATTAGTGGCCTTAAAATCCTCGATAGCCTTGTAACTAGCCTCTCTTAGAGTATCTGGATATTGAGAGATGGTCTTTTCGATCTTTTTTATCTTTTCTTCAAACTGCTCCTTCTCTAGTTTTTTCTTGGCCAGGGTGTACTACATTTGCTTCCTTTTCTCCTCTTCATGAGTCTTTTTCAGGTCCTCACATGTTTGGGCTATCTCTTTGACCTTTTCTCCCTTCTCTATGTACTCAAAAATAGGGTTATACATGAGAACAGAAGCCACTGCAGTCTAAAAACAAAGGTGTTAGTAAAAGAAAGGGCATTGCATATGTGAACAGAGAAGATGGTACTCGCATTGGCCAGAATTCGTATTGCAGCACTGAAAGCGACCTTGTCTGGCCTTCGCTTCATACTCTCTGAGCCTTCGTTTAAGGCAAAGTGATCACTAAAGGCTGCACTCAGGCAAGCCTTATCTGGCATCTAAAGAAGGAGTGCAAGTCGCACTTAGTCCATGTCAATTGCGTTTGGAGCCCCAGAATAAGAAGAAACTGGCTGCTTGCTCGAAGGGTCAAGATGGCTCACAGTTTCTGTAGGTGGAGGAGGAGGTGAGCCTGAAGAAATGTCTTTAAAGACAACCTTCCTTTTTTTGGAAGTGTCGACCTTCTTTTTCCCCTTTGAAGCTGGAGGGTTAGTCTCTGGGGTGTTCGATTTTAATCGAGAATCCAATATAAATGGTGGAGCTTGCAAACCACTACTGATTCTCGTCATATTCGTAAAATTATGTTACAGTTAGTATGCGAGGTTTAAAATGTAACGACAAATAGAGGAGTTAATTCTACCTTCAGTGGCTTGAGGTGCTAGAGTTGGCTGCTCTTGTTTAGAAGTAGTGGGCTACGACGCCATTTGCTTTTTTGAAGAGGAAGCTTCACCTTTTTGTTTCTTTAAGATAGAAGTCTCTGAAGACGAAGGTGCCTTTTGTTTCTTAGAACCTGAAGAATTTTTTTTTTCTCAGACTCCGAACGCTCTTAGGTTGGTTTACAGATGATGGAAGGCTCACACCTTTGCAGAAAAAGCTAGAAGTGAGCAAGTTCTCTGTCATCCCTAAGATCTTCTGGTCGAATTTTTCTTAGGGAAGTCCATTGATCTTGCTGACACAGGGGAGTTGGTTTGAGTCAAGTGCTATCACACTCTTCTTTGTTAACTGCGAAGCATAAAAGGTATATTAGAATATACAGAGTGTACAAAATGCGAGCACAATAGGGTAAATACTTATTGGCATACTAGGTATATTAGAATATACAGAGTGTACAAAATGCGAGCACAATAGGGTAAATACTTACTGGCATACTGAAAGAATCCATTGTTGGCATATTCGAAATGGAAAAAACCATCCTTCCACTTACCTATATTATTTCTAAAGTTGGAAATGGTCTTCGTTTAAGAGCCTGATCATTTACACGCATAATAGAAGCTGATGTGGGAAAGGTTCGACTTGAGGCAGTAAAATCATGTGAATTCTTCTCGGGTGGGGATGCCTACTTTGTGTTTATAGTATACACTATAAGAAACGGATCATATTGAGACAACATCTATAACATCTATTAGGACGACAATTTGTCATCTCCATATGTAAGTATATTGGAACAACATATTAGTGTCATTCTAATAGACGAAAAGCACAACCAACTGCCACGATAATGGTAAAAGGACGATATATGTCGTCCTAATAGAGCAAATATAAGGACGACTTGTAACTGTCGTCTCAATAAATGAGAATGAAATTTTTGGTGCGGGGATGATACCGTCAAAATTATACAGTTAGTTCTGTTAGGACGAACAATGTCATCCCAATACGAGAAATAGTAAATTGACACCGGAAAAGAATTGTAGGCAATTGTTTTGGAAATTTTCAGAATTTATTGGGACGAAATTGTTGTCCCAATAGGGAAAAAAACTTAAAGTAATTTTTAATTAAAATAAAGTTTAATAAAATTAACAAAGAGTTTGACCGATCTATTTCTTCTCCATAAATTATCTCTGTTCATCTTCACTCTCTTCGCCACTCCTCCACCCTTTTTTTTTTTTCTCTCTCTCACTCACTATCTCTTCACCATTCCTCCACCCGCCTTTTCTCTGTCTCGTCAGTTCCCTCACTCAGCCATTTGCTTGAAAAATCCCAAGTAGTGAAACCCCAAATCTCATATCGTGAAAATCCAATCCCGAGCTAGCTCACAGAAAAAGCTCATGAAACCTTAAGGGCCAGCTCTTAGATTGTTCTTTCTGAACTCTTATTTCAAGGTTAGATATCAGATTCCCATTTATTGAACTTGGTCTCATTCCGTTATCATATTTTCTGAGTTGAGATTTTGTGCCTTTTTAGTGTGCTTGATTATATTCTCTCAGTTTTTTTGTTTGTTTATTAAAACGCTTGTAAAGTAATTATTTTCAAAATTATATCTTAAAGAGAGTCTTTGGTGAATTGTTCATATTGTTTAGGTACTCTGTTTTCTGATTATGAACATTAGTTTCTTCAAAACAAGTCAAATGTATAGAGGAATGTATGAGGAATCTACGATCTCTGGACAAGTGATTACTAACTACAAAAAATAACTAGACCATTCAGAGATCCCTTGACAAAACTGCCAAGTCGTGGATTTCTTCTTCCGCGATCCAATTCTGGGTGGTGTCTTGGATTCCAAGAATAATAAAGTTTGGGGCCCATAACTTTGGTCGAATGGAGTTCAAATTGTAATACTTTTGGCTTTTTCATAATGTTAATTGATTTGTATCATAGACTTTTCTAAGCTTTCATTAAGCTAGGCCTACATGTTTTATGCTTTTGACCGTTTCAATGAAGTTTTATCATAATTCTATAAAAAAAAAAAGTAAGAAACTTACGAATGTGAATCTTTATGTTATGATTGATGTATTCATGAATTTTTTCTATTGTTTATTTCTTAGTTGGGTTCTTGTTTGCATGTACTTCCTTTTTTTTTTAATTTAATATATATATATATATATATATTTTTTTTTTTCATTTTGTATTGTCTAGGATGCTAATTGTTAAGTGTGAATTTTTTTTTGACCTGCTAGAAAGCTAAGTTTAGAGTTTGCTTTATATACTTTCTTATTATTTTGGTGACTGTTTTAGTTTGTGGGAATGATAAGTGTATTATTGATTCAACTATATTTTGTTGTCAAAAAAAAAAACAATGTTTTGTTGTGACGAATTTCTAAATCAATTATATTATGAGTAAAATATTATATTGCTGATGACTTTCTCTTTTTAGAAATTTTTTTATTTAGTGATTGTGTTTTTCTTTTGGTCTTGAAGCTAAAGTCTTATTATTGGTTGGAGGCTAATTTCGAATTACTTAGGGGCTTCAAATGTATTATTCGAGGCATGGAGGTCATGTAATTTTAAGCTTTATTTAAAATTAGTGAGTATCTTTGCCTAAATATGAAGACTTATTTCAAGAGTTATTTTTACTATGCTTTCTATAATTTAGGTGATGGATGATATGGATGCCGTGTGAAAAAGGAGGCTAATGTTTATAATATTGGATATAGGATAATAGGTAATGGTGGTAAGAACTTATGGTAGCACTTTATGGGACAAGGTGTGAAAAGAAATATTAGTTTTGTTTTTTTTTTTTCTTCTTTTTTGGCTGGAAAGAAATATTAGCTTTAGTTGTTTATATATAAAGTAAATGGAATAGTAAACAAGTGGGAGTAGTTACGTAGGGAATATGGAGACAAGATGATATGCCATTGATTTGTTTTTTTGTTGTTATTAAGTGCTTCAAATGCCATACATATATATATTCTCTATATATATTAAAAAAGTCAGCTTACTTTAGCAAAATAGTTTTTTTTTTTTTAAATGAACTTCACCTAAATAGCTAGATTTTTAACTTCAGTCGGCCACTTTTGCTTATGTGGTCATTATTTAGTTTGTTGATCATTTTAACATTATTAAGACAATAATTTAAATAGTTATATTTTTATTGATTAATGAATAGAGTAGATAAATCTAGAAATGCGTAACAATATATAAAGTGATGTATCTTAAGGAGTTCGTTGTAATGTATAGCAGTGATAAAATGACAATTAACAAGAGTTGGACAGAATTAAGACATTACACGTCTCAAGAGTATTTGGAAGGTGTAAATGATTTTATTAATAGGGCAAAGAATTTTGTGGATGAAAGAGGAAAAGTGAGATACCCTTGCAAGATATGCGTTAATATGCTATTCGAAACAATTTTAAATGTAAATTCCCATATTATATGTCATAGGTTTGATGAGAAATATACCCAGTGTACATTCCACGGAGAAGTTTCTCATGACGCCCTTCCAATATTAAATGACTTTGAGGAAGACATGTTAGATGTACTTAATGATTTCATGGGTCCAAATAACAATGAAATTATTAATGATGATAGGCAAGGGGATATTGCAATGGGATCATGGCCAGCAATATGATGATCTATTTGCAGAGGTTAAAGCAGAGTTGTATCTTGGTTGCACCAATTTCTCTTCTTTGAACTTCTTAGTGAAGGTATTGAATAATTGGACAAATAAGTCTTTTGATTCACTTTTGAAGTTATTGAAAGAGGATTTCTCAATAGAAAACAAGTTACCTAGATCGTACTATGACGCTAAAAGATTGCTGAGCAAATTGAGATTAGGTTATGAGCCGATTCACATTTGCAAGTACGATTGTTCCTGATTGTTTCTTATTTTGAAAATAATATGTACTAAAAGATATCTATCCAATTTGCAGGGAAAGTCATTGGGTTGACAAAAACACACAGGGAAAAAAAGTTCCTCACAAAGTTTTACGTTAGTTTCCTGTGACGCCTCGTTTGAATCATCTATATGGTTCAAGACATACTGCAAAAGACATGAAGTGGCATTATACGTGTCAATCTAATAAAGATGTGATACGACATCTTGTTGATGGAAAGACTTGGAAGAATTTTGATCTCAAATTTCCAAAGTTTGCAAAAGAACCAAGAAATGTACGGTTGGGTTTAGCTGGTGATAACTTTAATCCTTTTGGCAATACGAGTCTTTTGTATAGCATGTGGCATGTGATATTAACAACTTATAACTTGCCTCCTTGGCTTTGTATGAAATATTCTTTCTTTATGATAACTTTGTTAATTCCTGGATGTAAGGCTCTTGGTAAGGATATGGATGTCTTTTTAAGGCTATTAATGGATGAGTTGAAAGAGTTATGGGTGACAGGAGTGGAGACTATTGATGATAGTGCCTACTGTACCGTCTGAAGTGCCATATGTTGATGACTTCATAAATGATGATGAATTGGACAATGATACATTAGAAGATTACATGGATGAGGAAGAATTGGACAATGACAATGAAAACGATGAACATTGTACTGTTGTTATTAACAATGTGTAATAGTGATAACGATGATATGGACTATTGATTGTATTTTTCTATTTGCATAACTTGTTGTATGAGTATTGAAAATATTTATACTTGTATTCCCATTTATGTTTTCAAATATAAGATTGATGAAGATAACACTAATGCAGATGACAATGAGTATAATAGTGATATTGATGATTTGGATTATTGATTGTTTTTTTCTATTTGCATAACGTGCTTTATGAGTATTGAAAATTTTTATATTGTTTTCCCATTTATGTTTTCAAATATAATATAGTTATAATTTCTTGTATTACGACATACCATGGAGGAGATAGGGGTGCCAATCTTCCCCCAAATCTGAGTAGGACTCCAGCGCAGTGTGAATCAGGTAACATAGATGTCTAACATTATTTTTCAATTTATTGTCTTTTAAAAACTTATTATGTCTAATATTAATTTGTTTTTTTGCGTTCAGCACATCCTATAAGGAAGCGCTCAATTTCAAGATCGTTGAACCTACTTAAAAAGGGTGAGGAGAATGAAGGGCCTCTTGAGATCGAGTTTGATTGCGGAGGTTCCACATTTGTACCAGTTGGATGCTATGTACTTTCCAAGGTGGACTTTGACTCTTGTTAGACAACACATCCCACCTTATTATACGAGTTAGGATAAAGTACCAAAGGAAGACAAATCTAAGATTCTTCCTCAAGTTGAGGTAAGATTTATAAATTGCTTGTTATATTAAACTAACGTTACAGATCAAAGAATTATTTCGTACTTATTTTATTGCAGAGATACTTTCATGTCGGGAGGAGGAAGGTTACAGATTCTAAACTTGCTAGAATCCTTGTTGGAATTGATCGGATGGCGAGCACGATATCGTAACTTCAAGAACAAGATGAATAAGCACTACTAAGAAAATGGCAGAAAGGAGTAAGATTACAATAAGGCTTTACAAAATGTTCCAACTCAGTTACATGTAGATGATTGGAAGAAACACATTGAGTTTTTTTCCGATGAAAAGTTTACAGTATGTACAAATAAATTTTTCTAGATTAGAATATTCTGTTGTAAGTATTGGATTATTTCCTTTAAAATTTGTAGGCCTGATCTGAGGTAAATCTTGAAAATCAACAAAAACAAAACTACCCTAGCTTGCAAGGGTTCGAGTCTATACAAGCATCCATGCGTAGGCTGGTAACATTAATTCTTATTCTTCTTATATCATGTTCTAATTTTTCTTGTTATTTCAATGTCTAACTTTTAAAAAAAAAAAATTGTTAGGGAAATCTGAGTGTCGTTGACTCGTTCCAGCGTACTCATAGGAAGAGGTTGACTAGGGAGTAGGTGAATGATGCAGCTGAACAAGATTACGTAAGTGTAATTTTTTAACATGTTTAATGTCATTTTGTTATTTGATCTAATTATTTTCTGTTTCTTTTTGGTAGCTTAAGATGTTTTAGATTTGGACTACATAGACACAAGAGCATACTCAGGCCTCTACCACTAATGATTCTAATGGGAATAATGTACAATCAGCCTCACCTTGCATAGGTGAGCGAGCTATAGCTGATCATGTATTCGGTGTACATCATGGACACGGGAAGGGAATTGGTCGATTGCTTAAAGGTTATAAGACTTCTAGTTCTACTACTTCGTAGTTTGTACCACCATAGTCACGGCCTGCAACAGACGAACATATACACACTGAGTTAAGACACACTCAGACTCAACTGAGGGAAACTCAAACTCAACTGAGGGATACTCAGCTACAATTCCAAGAGCTTCGCACACTCTTGCTGCGGTCCCCGATATTATTCCTCCTCCACAACAATATTTGACTTAGCATGATGAAGATGAGGATTTGGGTGATGATTAAATCTATAGAGTTTTACTTAGTTGCTCTATGATTTGCTATTTAGATAGAGCTTAGTAGTTTTATTAACATATTTTGGGATTTCCTATTTAGGTAATTTAAATATTTTAGGATTCTATACTTGTTTATATTTTTAATGATACTATTGTTAATGATTATAATTCTAGATTGGGTTTTAATTATTGTTTATTTCATAATTTTTAATGTTAGATTTAATTTATTAATAATAAATTGCATTAAAAATAATTAGCACCAAAATCAAAATTCTATCATATTAAATAAATTGTAAAAGAGGCATTTCAAATTTATTGGGACGATTATTTTTGTCCCAATATGTTTTATATAATTTTTTTTTTTTAAAAAATAATTTATGGTATTAAAAAATTCAAAACCTATTAGGACAGCACATTTGAAAAATATCGTCCCAATAAAGTACCCAAATCACGTTTTTTTAGCTTTTTAAGGACAACATTTGTTGTCCCAATTGGTATGCTTATTGTGACAACAACACAAGTCATTCCAATAGACGCCTATTGGAACGGGGCTATTAGCTTGAACTATTGGGAAGACAATGTTGCTCTAATAGGTTATTGGGACGACATTGAGGTTTATTGGGATAATATGTATCTATGTGCATTGAGTGTTAATTGAAACGGAACGACACCATAGCAATCGACCACGGATTTTATATATGGATGAAGAGAGACATGGACTCCAGCTCAGATCAGGGAATCGGTAAATGCAGTGTATTTGAGTGGAGGTCTTTTAGGGCGATTAAATTCTGTTGGAGTAAGGATTTTTAACTCTGGGTTAAGGTTGTATTGTTTCTTTAACTTCTTGATCTTTGCCTATGTGTAATTGGATTTAATATCATAAGACCATTCTCCTTCGACATATTGAAAACTGGAAAAATATTTTGGAGCCTCTCTAACATGTTAAAGGTACTAGTCTTCTGGGAGGTCTACTATACGAGGACTTCCTCACGTAATCCCATTTATCACGACTTCAGGTTAGGGGTCTTTCTCGATGTAATCGTCTATATTAATAGACTCAGAGCTCATTGAGGGTTCCGATTCTCTAGAGAACGTGTTCCCCTCTCTAAAGTCTTCGCTACTAAACATCTGAAAAAGAAACATGTTGTATTTAATCCTATGCAATCTCTGGTCGGCAGGAACTTAATATAAACTATATATATTCACGAAACCAACCTAAGTGTGACCTAGAAATAGGCGTACTATTTTGTCTATTATTGCAGGTATACTCGTTATGTGTGAGCAATTTGGGGGTAGAAATCCTAAAATTATGCTAGCAATTATCTATTCGTCTATCTATTTAGTTTTTATCCTACAAATTCAAGCAACTCTTCTGCAAATTATCATTCAACTCATCATATTTGTATCTATTATTCGACCTGAACAAATGTCTAGAATCAACCTGTTGGAGCGGTTTCTCACCAGTCATCCACGTGTCTTGAATTGCTGATGCTGGATTCTCCAACTGTTCACGTGTCCTTGCTGTCTCATATCCTTCTGAACTCCAAGCAAGATCGGAGAGGCGGGGGTGGCCACCTGCAAAGACTCTCCGATGCTTAAGTCAGTAGTTTTTCTTTGCGTTTTGGTAGCAAGGAGAAAAGTATATCGGTTTCAATAACTAACCCTTTTTTTGTGTTTTTTGTGCGAACCTCCTTTATCTGAATGCATCGCTTCCATATATGTAGTCCTCGGAT
>JXTB01000768.1:2656-18758 GCA_002914805.1 Parasponia andersonii | reverse complement strand
ATGTATATATATCCCTTTCGGGGAGATGTATGGCGTATATATATATAATCCTAGAACTGAGGACCTGCCGGCTCTCAATCCCAGGATCGAGTACTCTTTTCTCGTTATGACTTATTCCGTAAATCACGGGTTGTGATCACCGTAATCTCCCTCACATTGTTGTGATCTACTTTCTGCCCCCTATGATGTGATCCTGGCAAAGGCAAGACTCCGACAATCTGCCGTCCTATCGAAACGGTTCGCCCAATGCGCACACCTATTCAAGATCGCATTGAATGCCCTGTTTGGGTCTGGAGTGGCGCGCTGCCCCCAATGATCTTCTAGCGGAAGATCCTCGAGGCTTCTGATCCCCAGCTGTCGAGACAAAAATTAGATTAGGTTGAATCCATCTAAGGTCTGGGATGGATTCGACCTTGGCCTGACAGCCATCGGGCCCAAGTCGTATCACGTGCGACTTATGTAGCTTTCAAGCAGTCTTCCTAGATACGTATTGAATAGTGTGTCCTCTGCCATCTATTCAGCCACTTAATCGTCCACGTAGCGCACGATCTAGGAGTGGGCTCTACAATACTTATAAATAAGTATAAAAAAAATATTTATTAGATTAGTGCCCTGCATATATTTATATATGTATTTTCAAAAGAAGCTTAACCTATAATAGGATTAAGATTCTTTTACTTCTCATATTATTGTTAGAATAAATTGATTTCCAATAATATAGCAATAATAAATATTATTATCAATGTAGTCAAATGCGTTTTCAACTTGAAATTAAATGTAAAATTGTTTTTATGCCTTCAGAAATTAGCTTCTTTTTCCTAGAGATGAGTGAAATAAAATTTATAAATTGAACTTACCTCCAAGCTTATAATAACTAAAGTGAAGTGTCTTTTGACACATCTTTATATTTCAAATTGTTATCTAGTTGGTGCTTCTAGCAAGGATATGACATGTACTTGATCGGAACTAACCCACATTGCATAAATTTTCAGTATGATATTGGCGTAACTCGTAAGGTGGACTTTGACAAGGTCATGGTAACTGAAGCTGGTGTATCTTTCATTTTTAAAAGAGAGACTACGGGTGTCACAATCACAAATGATGGTAAAAAGGAGGTTAAACAATTCAAGTTTACATTTAATTAAAACTAGTAAAAGAAAAAAGTTGAGAAAGTGAAAAAGACCACAATTATAAGTTAATTCTCTCAGGTGACAAAGCTTGTATATATACTTGCACAAACTATTTTTCCGAAGAAGTAAACTTGGGAAATTTGTTTTATAATACCCATGTGGCATTATGTGAAGCTAGCGATTATCACGATGGTTGAACTTGGATTTGTTACATATGTAGTAGCACTGCCTAAATAAGAAGCAATTAAGTTCGTTGCTAATTCAAGTACCTAAATGAGAATTGGTCATATTTTCCTTGAATTTTTTTCAAGTTGATAATTTTGTCAAATTTTCTTCACATTCCTATCACTTTTTTTTTTTTGTTAAAAAAATATTTTTTATACGAGAACAAGTCGAAGTGTTGAAATCTGATAGTTACAGACTTACAGCACAATAGGTCTCGGTTTCCGTTCATTCTTATCTACAAGAATACGGCATTCAAAAGCTAATCCAATCCAAGAAAAAGAAGTTCCGGACCCCAAAAATAGAAAAAAAGCGAATCCAATAATAATTCCAAATTTTCAATTCCATGGAACAAGTGGCAAATTGTCAGCAAAAATAGGATGTCCTAAGTGGCAAACAGAAAAGTTTTCAACAGTCAAACTATAAACGCGCTCTTGAGATCGCGTCAAATGCTCATAGCAGACTTCGTATAAAGAAAATGCCATTTTGAAATATAAAAGTGAAACCTTTTGTGAAAAAAAAAAAAGAAAGAAAAGAAAAGAGAAAAGAAAGAAATATTAAAGTGCAAGTACCAAACACTAAGGAAAAAGAGAGTACTAGTTTATAAAGGAAAAAACAAAAGGAAAAAGAGAGTATTATAAATATACTCCTTTTTTTTGTCCTACTTTAGGCTCACTCTCTATATGTAAAATTTTTAATAATTTGTTATGTTACTAAAATATGAAATATTTTAGTAAAATTTATATGTTAAGGCGTGATATGTGAATATAAAAAGGAATGAAAAGAAAATGATAGAGTTAAAAATGATATTAGCACCTATAAAAAAAATAATGACAGAGTTATATCATATTGTTGGAGCGGTTTCTCACCAGTCATCTACGTGTCTTGAATTGCTGATGCTGGATTCTCCAACTGTTCACGTGTCCTTGCTGTCTCATATCCTTCTGAACTCCAAGCAAGATCGGAGAGGCGGGGGTGGCCACCTGCAAAGACTCTCCGATGCTTAAGTCAGTGGTTTTTCTTTGTGTTTTGGTAGCAAGGAGAAAAGTATATCAGTTTCAATAACTAACCCTTTTTTTGTGTTTTTTGTGCGAACCTCCTTTATCTGAATGCATCGCTTCCATATATGTAGTCCTCGGATAGTGAACAGCGTCCTTCTCTATCTTTGGAAAAGTAAATATATGTTCATGAGTACCTTTCACTTCCAGATCTTTTTAAACCATCATGGGCCGAGATTTCTGTGACCTCTTCTGTGCTACCGTGGCCTGATTTTCGCCGCCTCCTATGGCTTCAATCTGTCAGGAACGAGATTTGGGCACATCGTCGTTCTGTCAGGACGGCTTGTCCCTGCGCGCGCACCTACCCAGAAACGCATTAAATGCTCTGTCCGGGTCTGGAACCGCGGGGCTGTTTTCCATTGCATCCAATCTGAAGACCCTTGGGGCTTCTGACCCCTACGACTGTTGAGGTGAAGGTCGCTGTTCCTAGACAGCAGACCCTTGGGGTTTCAGACCGCCAGCTGTCATGGTTTCGAGGTCTGACCGACTGAACCGTTTGGGATCAGTGGTGGATTCTGCCTTAAATTCGGAAGACCCATAGGCCGAAGGTGAGATCACGTGCGATCCCCGTGACTCCTCTCGTGGTTTAAGGTTCAGGAATGGGCCCCACACAACCCTAAATTTACAATTCTATCTATGATTTCGATCTATAAATTCAAAGGTTTATAGAAATCACAGAAATAGATTCTTTTATGGGATTTTTCTAATTTTGTATATCAAGTATAATTATCCACAGAAAAGTCAAGTCTACAATTCTGGCTTCATTATTCAAGCAGAATTCAATGAACTGCGAAATTAATATATTTGATTAAAAAAGTGAATTTAGAAGACCTTGACTAAAATTTGGAGTTCTAGTAACAACTTGTAGCTCTATAACGTTTGTAAATGTTGTACAATATTGACAAAAACAATAATCAGTGAGGAAGAAAATGGTGATACCGACCTTTTTTGAAGCTTGAAAGATTCAAACATCGTGGGTAACTTAATTCTGCAAAAAAAAGAGTTGAAAATGACAGTCTGGTTCACTGGTGAAGGGGAAGAGGCTCTTGAGTCATGTCGGAAAAGATTTGGGTTTTGGAGAATTTCTAGAGTTCGAAAGCTTGATTTTTAGAAAATGGGAATAGAAGAAGATGGAAATAGATTTGTTACATATATTTTTTGAGATTTGTCAAATATCACCCGTGGATTAGAGGGGTTAATTTTTAGAATTAATGGCCTAGATTCACACGAGAGATTGGGTTTGAAAATTAAATCAATTAATTGTCGAAATATGAAAAGTTTTCAATTTAAAATAGTAGCTAATATCATTGTCATCATTGCTTGTACTCAAGAAATGAAGAAGTCTTTTCGAGCCTCATCAAACCTTGAGGCATAAACGACATGTGTATGGTTCTATCAGAGGACTGGATATGTCTAATTCTGAAAAGATAATGATTCAAGATTTTGCGACTTTTCAAGAGTTTCGAGATAATTACATCACGTTACACTTTGGAGCTCGCATTTATTATAGCAGGAGGCTCCATTCAGCCCCTAAAAACTAATGAAGCAGGAGATAATTGTTATGCGATTTCAAATCTACGTCATTAGTCAATGCTAAAGAAGGAAAGTCAACAATTATGAAGTGGATGTATCGGACCGCATGAGTGCCTTTCAATTAAAGTGCAACCTATCTTGAATAAATAATATGCGACCAGCATAAAAAAAAAACTAAATCAAGTTTCTTCAAACGGATAATTTGCGAAGAAAGGGAAAAAAGCTTCTGAGTAAGGATCAAGTAATCAGTTCATTAGTTATTACCCAATTTTATATTATTACCCAAAATTGTATTTTCTGATTATATATTTTCCCATTTTCAGAATTGGGAAATATTAAGTCATCCTCATTTATATAAAGAGGACTTTATCTCATAATTTGGGATCTCACAATTACTTTATTATACACTTTCTCTGTAAATCTCTCTTTACTCTCACTTTGAGACTTAGAGAAACTCTTGTAATTCTCCATAAAATAGTGAATAATAGTAGACATAAGTTCATCTTTTTTGAGACTGAACCTTTTTACTTTATTTTATTTTTTAATTCATTTCACATACAAGCCACTTCTCTCAATTTCCTATATTCATTGGCAAAACTTCCATCAATAACAAGTATTTTCTTTAAAAAAAAAAACTAAAGAAATTTATATGCTATGTTGGCGTGCTTATACATTAATCATGTTGTCTTTTTTCTCACATGTTCTCTCGAGAAATATACATCATTGCAACATAACAGAATTGAATATGTCTTAACTAGTATTCGTAAGAATATACCTCAGAAAAAAGGCATTGAATTTTGCTTACAGATTAGTAATAAGTCATTTTTATGAACCAGTATTATTATTGGTGTCTTCCTCCATATCAAAATGAAGCACATGCTTGGATATAAAAATATATTTCATCAATCATAAAATTTCACTTTAAAGAAATATTAAAATAACAGATAAATAAATAAATCACCATGAGACTAAATTTTAAATGAAGAATTTCTAAAATGGTAGAAAAACAACTACCATCAGAAAAGAATTTTACCACATACGAAATTATTAATTATACAACTTTCTCTCTCTCTACCCAATAACCCACATAGCTCTAAATACTCTCATAAATACTCTCCCATTCAAATCTTTTATCATTACTCTTTGAAACAGTCTTGTGTATAAAAGCTCTACTCCATGAAAAAAAAAAAGACAAATAGAAGAAAGAAATATTTGAAATACTTCTAATTGTGGTGATTGATTTTATATCATGTTTATTTTTTTCTATTATTCTGATACTTCGTTGAAGTAAGATCATCGGAGAGATGAATCTTGGTTGGTCAGATTTCAAGTACTATCAAAACAATGGGTTCTTCCATGTGTTAGAGCTTAATGGTAGTCTAAGAAAATTTAGTCTAAGGCAGTAACTAGAATTTAAGCGGGACTATTGTGATCCATTTAATCTTTCATAGAAATTCTTTTAGCAGTTTTTCAAGTTAGGAATGCAGTATGAGATATCAGTAAAAAAAAAAATTCAACTCATATAAGGCTCAATGTAGAGAAATTTTACGGTAATAATTTGGTGATTCAATACAGATAGTTGGAGGGATGTGGACAATCTGAACAGCTTAAAAGAAACTGTCAAATGGGTTCAATAAAAACTCTAAGTCTAGTGATACTATTAATTTTCTCCTATAAAGGACATAATTATATTTTCCTTTGATTAGGATATACACATCCTTGTGGCATGCTGCAAATCTCCTTAGTTGCTATGAAAGAAGATGCATTACTATTACTAGTCAGCTAATTCACGAGTTTGTACATAGGTGATAGTTTGGGGTTGACATAGGATATGTGGTGAATGATATCAATAACTGATGAACTTCTAGAACGCCAAACGTAGGAGTTTCATTGTAATTTCTTTGCAAGTTTTATTTGACATTAGAAAAGATGAAATTCTTAGAACTAATTCTAAGTATGTACTACTATGATGAAGTGTAATTTTGGGTGAATCAATTATTGTAGCAGAAGCTATCAACATTTTATTTAGCTAAGCTAGAGATTTTTGAAATTAAGCTAAACTAAAAAAATATGGAAAAGCCTTAAATCCCATTTACAAAAGATGGAAGGGAGGCTTAAACTCTAAATTGGATCTGCCAACTGGGGCTAGCTCAGTTGGTCCAAAGCTTGAGGGATGTGTGTTTGAGTTTGGGGGATCAGGGGTTCAAACCTTAGTAGAGTGTGTGTGTGTGTGTGTTATTTTCCTTTAAATTTGTAGTAAGTGGTGGTCATTAGTTAAGCCCCACTTTAAAAAAAAAAAGCTCTAAATTGGATCTCATGGTTATTAATTAATCAATATGTAGCATTTCAAGTATGTTCCTCTTCTACTTAAATTCCTTTTGGATGATCTTTATGTTGTCCTTTTATTGACAAGGAGAAAGAAGACCTGAGTTCTCTTATTTTCTTTGTGCAAGAAGAAGTTCATTGGAAGAATGGATTCTAAATGCATGAGTGAGTCAATACTTGTAAAAGTACTAAGATGTATTAGAATCATTGCATATCTAGAAAAAAAAACATAGAAAAGAAAGTTGTTCTAAAAAATTTTCATGTAGTGGAATTCTTTTTTAGGGTGGTAGTTTTCTCAGGATTAAAAGTTATTTTTCTAAATTCTTATGTTATGGTGACTGATTTTATGTCATATTTTTATTTATCTATTATTTGATATTTCTTTGAAGTAATATCTTTCACTAGATTGGTCCAGTTCTCAAAAAAGCCTACAAAAAAAAAGCTAAACTAAAGAAAATCTTTGATGTATGGTTTTCTAGAAAATCCTATCAAAAAAGAAATATTATTGGATAACACAATTTCGGAACATGTTGTTATCCAATATATATATAAACCATATATATTTAAAAAGGAAAATATATATAAGAAAAGAAATAGAATTAAAATCGAATTAAGAAGAATATATATAATCAAAGCAAAAACTTTCTTAAGAAAAATTGAAGAAACGTAATCCGATGCATATGCACGGCACAGTTTTCATAAAATAGAATCGCTCTCTCACCATTAATGCATGAGATTGATAAGGATTTGTCTCCCAAAATACAACGATAGGTTGATAAGTACCTATCTCCGAGGATATAAATTCACTATCTCGCAATTGGTGCATAAGGTTGATAAGTATTCATCTCCCAGAATATAATGATAGGTTGATAAGCATTTGTCTCTCATGATATAATGGCTAAATGAGTAGATGAATTGAACTTGGTTGAACTTCATTCTTGAAGAATGCCACCCTTAGAACTATAACACCCTCGAAAAACATCACCCCTTGAAATAGAAAAGTAAAATATAAAACTAGAAAACTAAACAGACTAGAAAGTTAGAGAATTTTTTATGTATTAAAAATAGGAAGAGGAAGCCTTTTATATAGGATCTATTGGTACTAAAAATTTCATTCTCAATTGATGTGGGATGCTTGTACAACCTCTTTATCTAGGCTCGATGGGCACTAAGAACTACATTCTTAAGCTACGTGGGATTCATGTATATTTTCATCAAATTTATAATTCAATAGAAGGATTTTAAAGATCAATTTTTCTTATTCACCTAAGTATTATTTCGAGTATGTGAATATTTTGATGTTCACATGATGAAGAACAAAAATCTATTAAGAACTTTCACTAATACGAAATGGGCTCCACTCAAAATTAAGCCTCATACTGACATATCATTATGTCATTTTCTAACAATCCCCTACATGTATGAAATTAACTAAGAAGACGAGACTTTACACCTAGTGATATATTATAATAGTTGAGACTTGCATATGATAGGTAGGTATCTTTTGAACCTTCCATTGTGTAAGTATGTTTACTTTACTAGCTAATCAGTAAATGAGATATCCTTGATATACTCTTCATTTTATAAAAATAAGGACATACCTTACATAGGAATTTTTCCTGACGCAGTTTAGTTCTCATTATTATTCGTTTTGGCCATAAACACATGTCTGGATCTATGAGAGATTTTAAGAATTTAGCCCTATACAATTCCCTAGAAACAAGCCTATTTCTCTCTCATATGTGTGACTTCTTATTTATGAGTAACCCACATTTGTCCGTACGGAATTCAAACATATAAGAATTATTAAAAGTATAGCTTATCATTTTTCCTATAGGTATTACTATTTCATCATAGAAAGGGACAAAGATGTAGTTAGTGATCTTACTAAGTCTTTACAATTAGGTTATGCATTTGAAGCTAGATCTTGGATTTCTTATCAACTAAGTTAGGTTTCCTTTGCAACGACTTATACTTTCATGGGCTTTAGTCCTATTCCTTTTGATGACTTGTTAACTAACTTTCTATTTGACCCTTTAGTTAGCAAATCCAAAATTTTATCCTTTTATAACAAAAGTTGATATCTTCAGTTAAGAATATTTGTCTAATAGTATTATGCTTACAATACGTGTCTAGACTTATCAATATACATGTTGCTTTGTGCCCTTACTATTACATATTGACTATCACAGTGATATAGATTGTTGGCATAGGCTCCAACCACAATGTAATATCCTTCAAGAATTGCATAGCTACTCATCCTTTTCACTACACTTGTCTAAGGCTATAAACTCAGATTCTATGGTAGATCTAGCTATTATTGTTTGTTTAGGGAATTTCCACGAGATAATTACACCTCATAGTATGAACACAAAATCACTAGTGGACTTTGATTCTCTTATGTCATATATCCAGTTTTTATCACTCTAGAATAGTGAAGTCCATAGTTACGAGTATATCTTAAGTATCTTAGTACTCTTCTAGTTTTTATCTCTTAGATTACTCATGTGTTTACTCAATATACTAATTGTATAGATTATGCCTAGTCTTGTATAGCTCAGCATATACATTAAACTTCCAATCTCTCTAAAGTGCTCTACATGAGAGACACTCTCACTTTTGTTCTTTAATAGATGCTGACTTGTATCTATCGGTAATCTGGCTATGATGGAATCATCTTTGTTAAACTTTTTAAGAATTTTATCTACATTATGTAATTGACTTAGAACGAGTCCATCTAAAGTTCTTGTGATTCTAACTCCCAATATCACATCATCTAAATCCGTATTTTTGATATCAAATATTTAATTCAACATATCCTTAGTGGTTTTAATTATCTTACCATTACTGCTGGCGACAAGCATGTCATCAACATAAATACACAAAATGATATAACCATTCTTGGTTTTTTTTAATTTAGACTCATTTGTCACATTTGTTTATTTTAAATCTATTTTCCAATATGGCATCGCTAAAAGTTTCTATGCCATTATTTTGATACTTGTTTCAGGACCTACAATGATTTTACTAATTTAGAGACTTTCTTTTCTTGTCTTAGAGCTAAAAAAACCCTATATTACTCTATCTAGATTTATTTATCTAAATCTACATTTCGAAATATGATTTTCACATCTATTTAATATATTTTAAGATTGCACAAAGCTGCTATTATAAATATCATCCTAATAGATGTTATTCTCGTCACGAGAGAATATAGACCAAAGTAATCAAAGCCTTCTTATTATTTGTAACCCTTGATTATAAGCCTAGCCTTGTACTTATCAATTGATTTATCTACTTTTATTTTCATCTTAATAATTTATTTTGATCCTAAATGTTTACAAACCAGAAAAGATCCACTAGCTAGATCACATTTATGATTTTGCAGGATGCAATCAAGTGGACTTTGAATGGCTTCTTTCCATAAAGAGCCTTTTGAAAAAGCTCTTAGTTTTTTTAAAGGTTTAAGATTCAACCTCTAGCAAATAGTTTAGAAAAACTAGACTAGAAAATTTTTCTATCCTAACTCTTTTACTATGTTTAGTTCTTCAATATCTTCTTTATGTTCTTGGTTTTACCTGCTCTCAGTTGTAGTCTTTCTCATTTTTTTATTTGGGTGAACTCCACTCTTTTTGGATCTACATAGAAATACATGTTAAAAGAATAATGCAAGTCATTTATGACTCATACATAAGAAACTGATAAGCACTATTATATTTTGTATGGCCAATAAAGATGCAATCGAAAATCTTTGTCTTCTTAGGTATATGTATGGCCACTTTGGTAAGATACCCCCACATTCATAAATATTTATAGGACGATTTTCTTTCTTTTCATTACTCATATGGGGTTGTCTTTCTTCTTTTGGGATACCTTATTTAAAACGTAATTGATATAGCTTTCCTTCACATGTTATGGGGCAATTCAGAACTCAATAATATTGTGTTCATCATTATTTCCGTCAAGATACAACTTTTACGTTCAACAACACCATTTTGCTGTGGTGAATTAAGTATTGTGGCTTTGTGAATAATCCCGTGTGATGCCCAGATTTTATGAAACAATGATTCATACTTTACTCACTACCTTGGTCATTTCTTAAGACATTCATCTTCTTATTGAGTTGATTTTCAACATCATTTTTATAGAGAACAAATTTCTCTATAGCTTTCTCTTTGCTCTTTATCAAATACATATAACAATATTTTGTTATATCATAATCAAAGCAATAAAATACTTATTGCCACCTCTTGTTTGTATATATCTTTAATCACAAATTTCACTATAAATTAAATCAAGAGGTTCTGTGTTCCTTTGAAATGTTTGGAACAATTACCTTGTCAGTTTTGCCTCAACATAAGTTTCACATTTTTGTTTAGAATCAATATAAAAAGCAAATAAATAATTTAAGTTAATTAATTTACGTAAAATTTCATAATTAGCGTATCCTAGTCTAGCATTCCATAAATTAGAAGACTCAAGTAAGTAAGTAGAAGAATTAATATTTTATTATTCTTTGGCTTTGCAATCATAATGTTAAACTTAAATAGCACTTCATCTACATAAACTTTTTCCCATATATCATCTATTTTTGGAAAATACAACTATGTCTAAATCAAACACTATAAGGAATTTATGCTTATTGAGCAGCAAACTAGACACCAAGTTTTAGTGGATTTCCTAGCACATATAGGATATTATTCAGAGTCATATCTTTCCTAGACATCATCTTCAGAATCACCTTCTCTTTACCATCAATCTCAAAAGTGGCAGGATTTCTCAATAATAACTTCTCTCCATTAACTGGTTTAAAGGAAGTGAACATCTTTGTCTAAAAAAACATTCAATGTAGTACTAGTATTAATCTACCATTCTCTTAGGTTAGACCATCTGAATAAGTTCACATCTGAAACCATTGCAAAAAGGCTAGTGTCAAAAACATTTTGAGTAATATCATCCATCATATTTAGCTTGTGCTTTTTCTTCTTCGTCAGCTATCTACGATCTGCAGACTTGTGATTTATTTTTTCATAGTTGAAGCACTTGTCTTGGAATTTCAACTTCTTAGAAATTCCTCATTTAAGTCCTAGCTTATACCATTTGCTAGATTTGTTCTTCTTAGAATTTTGACCATGTTCCAAAATATTTGTCTTAACCTTAATTGAATTGAGCCCTCTCTTCTCAGAATCTCTATTGTATTATTTAATTCAAAGTCTTTAGATATCCTCCATATTTATTTCCTTTCACTTGTGCCTTAGGTAGTTTTTGAAATCCTACTATACAGGATGTGGTTTTTCAATGAAAGCAGCTACTTAGAAGATTTCACTGATTACCAATAACCTCGACATGAATTTCAAATAAGATCACATAGATCTTTTAAACTTGATTGATTGCAATTTTACAGTTTACAATCTTATAATCAATGAAACAACACATAATAAATTTTTTGGACTCAATATCCTCTATTTTATATTTTCTATCTAGAGACTCCCATAATTTCTTGGTCATTCATTTCTCTTGATACACAATTTCGGCACAAGAATTCTGAATGCATCGAAGTGCTAATCACATAGAGACTTGGATATCTTGCCTTTCATAGTAGGAGGATCTCAGTCAAGAACTTTACCATATTCAAGGTTGTCAGATATAACAACATCTTCTGTTTTCACCTTTTGAAGTTCATCTCGTTGAACTTCTTAGGTTTCTTAGCATGGCTCAAAGGAATTGAAATCGTTGAACTTCTTAGGTTTCTTAGCATGGCTCAAAGGAATTGAAACTAGAGCTACAAGATAGGCACATAGTAGAGGTTGTAACTAGAGTCATAGCAGATCTCCCAATATTCACAACAACATTGTTTAGATCGGATGTCATCTATGAAGCACCAACTTCTAATTATTTCTAAGTATCTGTATAGAACTATTTAGATAATTCTGAAGAGAAACTAGAGGATTCACAGTCATGTCTAACTTAAAATCCAGCTTCTTTAGATAGAATTTTCTATATATAAAATTCTCAAGAAAAATATGAAAGGATCACAACTGCTTCCACTTCAAATCGATCGGTCTCCTTTATTACTCCGAAAAATACTAAAGTAGAACTTAGAAAACTTAGTAGACTCAAGAACTGGAAAATTTTTGGTGTGTTGAAAAGAGGAGGAGGAAGCCCTTTATACAGGCTCTATGGCTGCTATGAATTTCATACTCAGTCGATATGAGATTCTTTTACAACCTTTTATATAAGCTCCATTGACAACTGCATTCTCAAGAATGAGGGATTTCAGTATATTTTCATTAAATTTATAATTCAATGGAAGTATTTCAAAGATCAATTTCTCATTCATCTAAGTATTATTTTAAGTGTGTAATTATACGATTTAGATATCTTCACAATGAAGAACATAAATCTAGTGAAATCTTTCACTAACAAGGAATAGTGTTCCCATTCAAAATTAAGCCTAAAATTGATATATTATTTTTCAATACATGCTCTAACAAAACACTGACAAGAAAAATTCAGTGGAAAAGCCACTTTGGCTAGGAAAATTACACAATCTGAGATACATATTATATTCTTTGTATAGATAAGTTCGGACAAAGTGTATATATATATATATATACACAAAAACATGTTTGCTCAACGTTTATCTTGTATCATCATATATATATATGGGCACCAATCTAGCAAATTTTTTCTTTTTTTTATCTAGTTATAGGTATTATTTTCTCTAGTTAAAATTTATCACGCACGTTTTTTTATGATAAAAAATGAAAGAGAAAAATATTAAATAATATGTATTTATTTTTATTTTTTTTAACTATTCAAATTTTGATAGTCGTTAAATAATGATCTAACAGCCTAAAAAATACCTATATATAATTTAAAAATATACCTACTGGATTATGGTCCTATATATAGAGCATAATTATATATATATATATGTCCTCGTAGGCCGCTGCCCTGAAAGCTTCGTTCCTGTTTTTCTGCCCTTGCCCTGTTTCATTTTCGTTATTAAATGGCGTTTTGGCTCTCACCAACACGAAGTCAACTTCCCGTCCTGTGTCCAACATCTAATAAGTAAGCTTCGGCTCCTCTCTCTTGAACCTTTGTATAGTTTTAGTTATTGCCAAGTTTTTCTTTTACTAACAAGACTTGTTTAGTTTGTATCCACATCTCAGTATATATGTTTGTGGATTGCATGGATTTTGATGATCGACTTTTGCAAGTAGGAGGAAAAATCTAACTTAGGACCGCAGGAAATATGATTATTTGCAACTATATATATGGTAAATATTTTGGGTCCTTTAATGCTAGCGCGAACAAACGTATCGCTGTGATATATTTAGTTTGAAATAAGTTGCCAGGAAAAGATACGTGGAGGGGTGACTTGTGGTGCAGTTACAATTTTTCGATTCAATTTTCTACCACGCCATAAAAATATTTGTGTTTGGATCTTTTTATTATGTATTCGGAAATTCACAATCGTAAGGAAAAAAAAAAAAAAAACTTACAGAAGAGGCGGGAGGAAAATCTAATATTGTGCCACATTTAGAGGAAAAGAGATTGAGAATACTAGATTTTGAAAGAAAAATTTTTAGAAACACCAACAGGGAAAAAAAACTATTACCTCTTTACTTTCTTTTTTACCTTACTACGAATCTATGGTCAATCAAAGCCGAAATTTCAAACGGTGCATATATTCGGAGCGATGTGTGTGTGTATATATATATAATATTGAATTAACAGAATCTATAAAATATGAATATGTATGTTACAGGTGCAGAGGTTCTATAAATTGGCTGACACGAAAGAAGACAACGGATGTTGTGGCAGAAGTGGGAGTACGTCCAATGAATGGTGGAAATGGCTATTATAGCTATAGCAAGAACTCTACTTTTCAGGTTCACTATCTTGTCACTAAACTAACATTCAATATTACCTGTCACGAGAAATGGAATAGATAATAGTGACTGACGTAACTGTTCAATTCAAATAATTATTGATTGCTTGGAATTTTTTTCTAATGAATAAGATCTAGAGTGGAGAGAGTAGTTTCAGGAAAATTCCGAAGCATTTAACAACTTTGATACCCTGCAAAGCATTCCTACTCATCTTAGCAAGTCAAAGCCATGCAGTTTTATTAAAACGTAAAATAAAAAAGATACAAAAGTCCCCACACAAAAAAAAATAATAATGGTACAACGTCAAAACGGTAATTAAAAAGATCATTATTGACCATGCTTAAAACCTGAAAAGAATAAAGTCAATGCGAAAAAAAGGGGAAGAAAATAGAGTATATCAACTATGACAATAGTACGGTAAAACAATATTCATGTCTGGATGAATAAATCTAAACATATAATCGAGAGTACAGTGCCACCAGTTCCTGTATATAGGCAGCTACCTTGTCAACAACTCATTTAGGCTCGTTTGGTAGGCTTGTTGGACTGACTATTAATCCAAATTGAATTATATAAAATTAGATTGAATTATATTATTGTATTAATATTACAATTTGGTATATAAAATTAGATTGAATTATATTATTGTATTAATATTACAATTTGGTAGAGTAGAGTGTGAGATTGGACTAAAAATAAATAAATAAATAAATAAAATAAATAAGGCCCACATCATTAAGAAAACGTGTTACTATATATTATATAAAAACATGTGTGGGACCCACATTAGTGAGAGAAAAGGGGAAAGTGTGGGACCCATTTTAATAGCGTGCATCTTAATTATGGTCAACAAAATTGATTGTTGAATAGTGAATAAGAGAGTTTACAACTGTGCCTTACTCAATAAAAATTTACAAAAAAGTAATAAAAACATGCACACTTCCTACATATATATATATGTCTCTCAGAGGTAAAACAATTTCTTATTTTTGCAGAGAAAAGCTATAGAAGTGGCTAAAGAACTTATCAAAAATGCAATTGCTGAGGAACTTGACATCAAGACCTTTACTTCTAAAACCTTTAGAATTGCTGGCATGGGCTGCTCGGTTGGCCCTAATACATTATTAGCAGTGCGGAACATAATAGATGCCGCGGAACACAAGTTTCAAAGCTTATTAGAACGAGGCAGTACTTGTTATCTTCCTGAGTTCCAAGTCTTCTTCAACGATCAGGCCTCAAATGACTTCAACCAGCTTTTTACGTCCCTTTCTCCGGAAACCCATTACTTCGTGGCTGGGGTGCCGGTTTCTTTCTACGGCCGGTTGTTTCCCACTGCGTCTCTTGACTTTGTTCACTCCTGATGCGCTAGCCAATGGCTTTCCAGGGTGCCAGAAGAGGTGTTGGACAAGAGGTCTCCTGCTTGGAATCGAGGGAGAGTTCACTACTCGAATTCAACTAGTGAAGTTGTCAAGGCTTTTGAAGCTCAATACGCAAAGGATTTTGGCAAGTTTCTAGAAGTTAGAGCACATGAGTTTGTCCAAGGAGGATTAATGGCCCTTATCATTCCCGGTCGCCCCAATGGATTACCTCATTCTAAAGCTTATACCAACAAGGCATTTGAACTGCTGGAGTCTTCCTTTATAGACATGGCAAAGAAGGTAATGATGAATGATATTAGCCTAATCTAACATTAATTTTTTAACTTCATGTTAAAGTGGAGGAAGATACTTTTGTGTATCGTATAGCATCGATCTAGCTAGAACCGATAGATCCAATAAGATAATACATTATATCCCAACAACTTAAACTTTTAAGTAAGTAGTTCTTTCTGGTAACAAAAGAGCATATCATCATTTTGTAAGTAATTCCCTCTTTTCATATAAAACTTGCATAACTCATAAACTTCGCTTAGTGGAGACGAAACGTGGAGGGAATT